>JAUZNJ010033314.1:0-13224 GCA_034780135.1 Jordanella pulchra
GATGTAGGAATTTCTGCTCTCCAGGGGAGCGAGGAGCACCGGTGAGATGGTGTCAGTGGTGGATTGGTTCCTCCTGTAGATGTAGTGATAAGTGTCCACAGTGACATTGAAGGAATGCTTGAAGTACGTCATGATTACTGACGTTAAAACTATGGGTCAGTCACTGTGGAAGACTTAGGGACGGTAGTGGTGGATTTCAAGCAGGGTACCAGTGATAGCACTGAGTTAAAGATGTTCACCGACCAGTGTGGTCAGTCTCTTAGGACCCAGCCTGGGATTTTGTCTGGGCCTGCAGAGTGATGAGGGCTGATTCCCTGGAGGGTCTTCCTCTCATCTTCTGTTGGGATCCACAGTGTGGCCATAGAAGCTGTGGAATCCATCTGGGAATGAGGGCATCCCTCATACTCTGCAGGTCACTGGTGATGAAGTCACCCTCCATTTTTAGGACATATCTGTCCCTCATAATGATGCATGTTGTTTTGAAAGCAGTGACACTCTAGTCTGCTTCAGGTTTACTGTTTCTTCTAAGACCAGATTTATGGAGAGCATAACCACGACTTAGAGGTTCTCCCACCCAAGCTCAGACTCATCCAGAGTTAACATGGGTGGATACTCTGGGGGCTTCTCTTCTTAAGACTCTGTTGATGTACTTTTATGGCAGTTTTTGAAAAACACTTTCCATTATAAGCTGCTGGGTGATGAAACAGCGGAAGCTGTTTGTTCACTAATGTGAAAGTCTTCATACAACAGCTGGATTTTAAGTTACAGAAAGATGGAGACTATTCAGTAACTGGGTGAAATCTGAAGGAAGGAGGCTACCCTAAAATATATTTAGGGATGTCACAGTAAATGGAGGTATATATTAAAAAATGTCAAAACTTTCAGGGTTTTTTTGTAAAGATGGACAATCTATTAAAACTTCAAAGGGGGCTTTGATTTTTCCAGGGTAATGTTTGTTCCCCTAAAGCTACAGGAAAATAGGTCTGTGATGTAAATTAGGCTCCAATTAAAGACTGTTTTTAGACACCGTAAAATAACAACTGAACTGAGCAAAAAAGGTAAAACATCTTATTTATGTCTTCAGATAATCAATGAACACATTTCCTGTGTTGGAACATGTCAATATAAAATGTAAAGGTTGTGGCCCTCTGATAAATCGCACTTAAATATTCTCTTTTAGTTCAGGATCTGATGGAAGATGGACCTGAGGACTGGATTTAATCAGTAAACAACATAAAGATTTAATAATTAAACTACAATGGTTTTCTTTAAGAAACAAAGAAAAAATGCATTAAGTTGTACTTGAATATTTAATTGAGGGTAAATGTAGTTAATGGTGAGAGATGGTTTGAAGCATGTAAAATTCACATCCTGCTTTCCCAGCAACGTTTACACAGACGTCAAAAACGACAGCAAAAACTTAACTCACCCAGTTGATGAAAAAGGCTTGTATGAATTTGATAACCTCCAGTGTGACCAGTAGGCTTATTGGTATCAGGTTGTTGAAAAGGATAATGAAGGTGAGGAAGTTGAGGCCAAAGTTTGCAGCCCCGCCATCTGTGAGGGGATACGTTTAGGGAAAAAGACAAAAAAAAAAAACAAAAACAAAACAAAAACAACAAAAAAAAGCAATGAAACGTGGGAAAACCCATCAGTGTTTACTTGGTGATGCTTGTTAGTCAAATCAAAAATGCCAAAAGGCTGCTTCCAGCTGAGGGTCAACATTCAGGTGATCAATTTGTGGACCAATGTTGTCCTTTAGCTGGATGTAGCCTTTTCT
Source organism: Jordanella pulchra (assembly GCA_034780135.1). Taxonomy (NCBI): domain Eukaryota; kingdom Metazoa; phylum Chordata; class Actinopteri; order Cyprinodontiformes; family Cyprinodontidae; genus Jordanella; species Jordanella pulchra. The sequence goes on from JAUZNJ010033314.1 coordinate 1,781, forward strand.
TCCACCCAACCTCCTTGTTTTTTTATTTGTTCTTAACCGATTAGCAATCCAATTGAAAGTCCCAAAGATTTAAGCCTTGGCATCCAGCATGATCCAGGCAATGAATTCTAAAAAGCACTATGCAAGAAAAGAGATCGATCCCAGCAAAAAGCCCCACATGATCAACATGTAAACCCACTGACACCAAACATGAAAACAGGAGGGATGTGATTTACCTTTCCTCAGCTTGCAGGAGATGCAAATGTTACCTTCCTCAACCCAAGCCTTGAGCTTAGCTTTGCGATTGAGAGGGCCGGGCCTTCCCCATGACAGAATGATTTCAGAAGCAAAGGAAAACACACAACACAAAGGATGTGGCAGAATGGAAGGCTACAGCTAAAAACACACAGAGGAGGGGGAAAAAATGCTTTCTGTTTTTAGAAGTGAGAGGGGAAGACGGACATTTCAGATGCTGTCAAGACAAAGGAGGGAGATTCAGTCCACAGCACATTCTCAACTGTCAAGAAGTGGAAAAGAGAGGGTAGATTGTATCAGTGGAAATGTGATCTTAACGTCTTCTATTTTCAGTTATTCAAACCACCAGGCTACTTAGAATGGAGAGCAATGTGGGCGACACGTTTGGTATTAGATGGTAAAGTAATACTGGATTGAGACGAGGCTTAAAGTTAGAATAAATAAATCAAACCAGTAAATTGGGACATGCAAAACCAAAGCCAATTAATGCAAAGTATCATTGACTTCCGATCTGTCACCAGAGCAGAATGATATTAATCTGATCCAAGCGTCAAATATAATTTAATGATAATAAAGGCTGCTGGGCTGATGTGAATAAGGATAAGAAACTTAAAATATTCCACTGATGCAAATCAACTTGGAAGTAGAAATGGGCTAAATGTATATCCTTAATATCCAGCAATAGTAGTTCTTTCAAATGGTTAGTTTAACATAAAGTGTGAAACTTTCTGCAAAGTCTTCTAAAGGTCTGAACGAGTTGGTCAACATTGAAATGTGCACTGATCTATCTCTGATTTTACAAAACAAAATAAAAGAAAAAAATAATTAATAATGGGAAAAGACAGAAAATGTTCAGATATCTCCACTAATTTATAAAGAGTTAAAAAAAGGCCATGATAGGGAGCCCTGAAGGTCATGACAAACTCGCTAAACATCCTCAGGATTTTATCCAAGAAATCTCCCCCTCTGCCACGGTTATTTGCTTCACTACTTTAAGTTTCATTGTTGGAGTTCTGGATTCTTGTTGCAAGCAACCATTAAATCAGCTGTTGATGCTCAGTGTCACAGTTTTACAGAGTGGAAACCCTCAATTAAAGAAAGCACAAAGCTCCACCGTCAGCATCTTTCCCAGATAGAGGAAAAAATAAGGCTCATTAAAGGTATATTTCAAATATTCAACCATCATTTAAAAAATTATTATAACTCTCACAGATTTCTGGTCTTTCACCAATTGGAATATTTCACAGATCATGTGTTAACGTTCAAACAAAAACTGGAAGCCGATTTAAAATCCAGTCTTTCTAGACATTTTTACAAAGCAGAGAGGCAACGTGTGGCTTTTTGCGTATTACTGCTATCAAACAGTTGAAAGTTAATGCTGCCATTGTTTTCCTTCGCTGGTTTTTATTTGACGCCGTTGCAGAGGGTGGAGATCTGTGACCCTAGAAAGCAGAGACACTCGGGCTGAAGGGGAAGTCACGCTTAATCAGGTGATGTAATTGAATAAAAAGCCTGGGTTTCAAAACAAACGACGGGAATCAAAACAAAAAGCAACCTGAAGAGATTAAAGGTTCAAATCTAAAAAGTTTAGAGAACTTTGAAAAGTTTAGTGGAAAGGAAATGAGAGGTATACATAGCTTTTCTAGCATCGTCTTTTTTTTAGAAACAATGGAAAAAAATGGAGCATTATGAATTGTTTTTAATATTATCTCTATGTATTTTACTAGTAGATGTAAATTATTATCATTTTGTTTCATTTAGACGGCCTGAATTTGTAGTTATCGTAGGGATTAAGATCTGCTGATAGTCGAATCTATAATTATGAGAATGTACAACAGAAAAAAGCCTTCATGATAACTGCCCAAAGCTGAAAGAAAAGCCATGAATATTTATACTCTGCAGCGGCACCGGTTCTCAGCATGTATTAACCCAATCAAATGCAGCTACCAGTGTCAGCACTTTTAAACATGTTCAAGTCATGTATCTATTTACTGGATCAGACTGCATGAGCACAGGCTGAAGTCTGTGATGCACCGACTATTTCTATCTGCTTTCATTACAGGGGTGTCGATGAACTCATTCACATTACAGGACAATCTCTGCGCCTCTCTTTTGTCACGGTTGGATAATGTGCACTGGACAGAGCCTCAACAGCTCCTTATGGAAGTTAAAATATTTTAAGATGGATACTTGCTTTACAGCTTACACTCCCTTGATCTCCAATGGCTGATACTTTAGGGTTTAATGTCCATGAGGAGAGAGAATAAACCTTTAAGAAGCCAACAGATACACAAATAATACTGAGGAGAATTAAAAGGGGACCGCGTAAGTTGTAATGCAAGCTTGAATCGGCCAGAGGAACAACCCGTCCTAGGAAGGCCCATCAAAGTAGAGGAAAATGACAGAAGTCACGATAAGCACTTTGTGTACCAGGTTCAGAGCTTCAGCCAAACAGACATTCAGAAGACTGGAGGATTACTGACGGAGCCCTGGAAGATTATTCATCACCGCCCAGCTTGTTCACATTACAGCCACAACCTTCACTGCATTAGATTAGAAAGTTAAACAAAAGTCCAACACGAAGCGGCGTCACTATAAACATTTTCATGCTTTACAAAGGCAAATCTATGTTGAGCATCTGTATCTAAACCAGATGTTTCCTAGGCTTCCTGTGGACAATCGACCATCTATCAGCTGCTTCTTTGATTGCCATAATTCATCTTTTTGAGTAAAACGTATGTCTTAAGGCAATTTTCTCACTTATTATTTTTCCCATCTTAAAGAATGACCCAATCAATATTGATTTTCACACTATAAATGTGATCATTTTCCATAATCAAGCATCTGTACTTGTTAACAGCCAAATACAGGGTTGATTTAGCATCAAACGTGTACATATCATATCTGAACAAATGAAGGATTGTGGTTGTGACGTGACAAACCGTGGAGAAAAAAAAAGCAGTATGAATACTTCTGCAGAGCACTGAACGAAGCAGGATTTCTCCAGCTCCCCCCCCCTTCTTATTATCCATCTTGAAAAAACTAAAATAAGGAGTGAGAGGGCAGCAGAGGCATTTGGAAAATGTCAGCTCTTGCCCCTTGGGTTGCAACACGTTATGTTCAAGCTTCAAACACGTAGAAGCTTCCTGCCACGAAAAATCCACCTGAGCAGCATCTCCTCTCGTTAAAAAAAAAAAAAAAAAAGGCTGCATTTCACTTCTTTGGAGAAAAATCATAGGAAGTCACAACAAAAGGTCTGAAGCTGGAAACAGCAAAGAGTTTAACGTGACACGAATACAGAGAGAAAAAAAAAACGAACAGAAATAAAGGAAGAGAAGTGAAACAGTTTGCATCAGGCACTGAAAATAACTGGACGAAGGTATAAAGAGAGCTGGAGGGGAAAAACCTATTGTTGGATCCCTGGTTTGTGCTTGTCCATGGCATGGGCCCATACAAAGAAGGGCAACCATAAAGGGGGCGAGGGTAGGGGGCTTCATTTGCTTAGCAAAGGCAGAGCTTCAGTAAGGGGTTAGTAAGGGAGGGTCATTCACGGATGGCCAAGGCTTTTAAATGGTTGTTACCTGGAGCTGTTAAAAAACGACAACAAAGAAAACAAAAAATCAAACAGAACATTAGAAAGGAAACCAAAAAGTACAGCAGCGCAGTGATATTCAACCATTTCTGTTTCAATGACATTCATCCACATCACAAGGTTTCCTCAGTTTACTTATTCCCACATTGGCACATATTTCACTTGTTGTACGAAAAATGTAAATCAACTAAGGCAAACAAAAAGAAAAACAAAGACAACGCTCACTAGCTGGTAAGGAACTTAAAAATGGCAAAAGGAAAAAGGCCGACACGAACAAGTGAGACACAATATGTGGAAATAAGATGTGCAGCCGCGGCTGCCCTGACTCTTACAGTTCAGATCCATGTACCAGGCGTCATCGCCGTACTGGTACTTCCAGATGGTCTGACCGATGGAGCAGATGAGGGAGATGGCCAGCAGACAGCCGAAGAGCACGAGGATCTGAAAGTTGGTGATTCGCTCTACGTTGGAGAGCTTCAGAGGAGGCCGGGTGGAGTTCTGAGCAACAGACGAAGACACCACACTTTACAGACTGATACTGATCAAGTAGTACTTAGATCGATCTATCTGGAGTATCGCCAACAAAAGCACAATAAGCAACAACTGTTGAAAAAGAGCTCAGCTCAGTACATTATGATAAAGGCTGGTTTTACCTGCATTAGTTTAGTGTCATGTCCCGTGTAGACCACTACCCCATGGACCCACTGCGTGTTCCTCAGCTGGGCTCCTCTCAGTAAGATCTGGTCTGGACCCAGAGGGACGGTGCTGAGGTAAGAAGCAGCGCTGCTGTCAGGGCCTTCCAACTTTACATCCATGTAAAATGTGAAATCAGTTCTCACACTGATCCTCCTGCTCGATAAAGTGACGACTACAACCTGAGACCAGTGCATTGCAGCTTTTCAGTTCGTACTACAAAAGGTGAAAAAAGGGGTTCATATTTCTTCCTTATGTTATAAACAGAAATTAGAAGATCCTGTTGCAGGACCAGGAAGGCTGGCAGCTGTCTGCTATGAAGCCGTCATTCAGAACCAGTCACAGCTTTGGTCTGAATAGATGCGCTAGCAACAGGAAGTCTAAAACACCACTCAATCTGTTTAGAAATAGATTAGATTTCTTCATTCCGAATTGATTCTCAACAGCTCAGACCTGCGCTGGATGTTCAAAGCTCTTTGCTTTGCTCCTTTCTAAGCTTTTGACATCGGCAGCTTTTAAAACGTGCAGCACTACGTTTAATATCTGTCTGCTCGTTGCAAAAAGTCCCCAATTAAAAGCAAACGGAGAGAAACTAGTTGTAATCCAGCAAAATAACGGCAAACACTACAACACAGCACAGCTCAAAAACACCACAAGTGACCAGATTTCACTTTTACACTAATATACACTTTTACCTCTGGCAAAAAAAAAACATTTAAACACGGGAACAATCAGCTTTTAGTGGCAGTGGGAATAGCTCACTGACCCGGTTTATAATCGTCTTCAATCGACATACAGTAGGAACATCAGACCCGGGTCGTCCCGCTAATTGACGGGATACCATTGAGCACGACGTACGGACATCAATACACAGGGCCGTAGCGTCTGATCTAACAAGCGAAAACAACTCCGCTTGCATTTGATAAAATTGGCGCAGCACTGATGAGAGATGACCGATAAAAGAGCGGAACAATACCGTACCGTGACTTCACCATGGCTCCCTTCTATTTAACTTTCCATTGTTTACTTTCTGGATATGTGTCGCACCGGTGACATCATCAGTGCTATGCAGCTTGCCAGTGGGGGTCAGACTCTCCTTCTTTTTGCCAGTGGGAAGGAAGCCAAATGTCGACTGTTTGCGGGATGATTCGTGTTTGAAAAAACCTGCGTTTAAGCCGCTAATGTCAGTTGGAAAGAGGCTAAAGCAGATTTCACACAGACAGAAAATCCCTGCTTGAATCAGAACAGAATGTAAAATATTTCACAACTTATTTCCAGACCAGACAATTTGATACAAACCATGAAAACAGCAGAACTATACACCCCTCTATGTGTATGTGTGCGGCAAAAATGTAGAACTACTTGGTTGTAAACCAGGGTTTTGTCAATCAAAGGGAAGCTTGAAATAGCTGATAATCAATGTCTTTCTCTATAGAGGCTGAACAAGCTGCAATGACTGAGAGCAACAAAAATGGTGAAAAGGTTTAAGACGAAGAGCCCATGGTTACATTAAAAAAATACAATTAACAATTCAGTTTTTCTCTCCAAGAACTTGAATTGGACACAGCTCCTCGCGGCCCCAATAACCGATGCTGCAGACGGTGAGAGGGCCTTGTGAATGGGTTAGATAAATACATCTAAAAAAAAAAAAACAGCCTAAATGACTTTAAATCATGTTTAGTTTTAATAACGACAAACACCAGTCTGACAGTGCTTCAAGGCTGGCCGCAATTACAAACTTCATTATGCTTTTTGGCAACTAAAGCAGTGAAGTATGTGGATTTGAAGAGCTTTATAGAGAACTTGGCCTTATTAAAATCTAATTCCTTTGAGCAAAGAGAGCAGAAGAGGAATTAATCAGGCATAAATAAGCTGGCAAAGGTCCCATGATGACACAGTCAATATGCTAACCTGATGTATGACATCAAGGTTTCTATAATATTTTAAAATGATTGATGAATGAGCCGAAACGGGTTGATATAAAAGATTCAGCTCACAATGCTAAGAAACTTTTAAAATGCATAGGGCTGAAACAATTCATCGGATTATTCGATTAATGAAATAATCCTCCACTTATTTAGTCATCTATTAATCGTTAACTGGAGTAGAGAGACTCGGAAACAGAACAGAAACAGAAAATATATATAACAAAATATATATAAATTGTTTGTATTTAAGATTAAAAAATGTTTTTGTCCAAAAAAAAAATCTTCTTTCAGGAACCTTTTACCATCTGATTATCAATGGATTAATCGAAAAAATAATCAACAGATGAATCGATTAGCAAAATAATCGTTATTTGCAGCCTTAAAAATGCGTTTATTCAACTGGAAACTGAAACAACAAAACCTAAAACTCCGTCTCCCACAGCGCTTCATAAAATCCCATTTCCCATTAAAGCAGTAGTTATGCTACGCTGCTCACCTGTGACCATCCAGGCGCATGTTCCCGACAAACTCGTACAGGTGACGGTTTGGGCTCTCACATTCCATCCGCCCCGACAGCCGCACCAGGTTTTCAATGTCCCTGATGTCAGCCGTCACCTGGAGACCCTGTTGGTAAAAAAACAAAAACAAACAACAAAAAAAAAAAGGCATGAATCCCTTCTACACGCTAGAAAGGTATGCGACTAAAGAAACTGGGGGGGGAATCTCTACCAACCTGTCTGATTTTAAGGTTCGTCTCCCCATCTAGATTAGATGTTTCAATGTAGCACATACCCTGTGGTTCACTGTTATGGAGGGAGAACAAACAGAAACTTGGAGCAGAGAAGAAACGGCTAATGATGAACAGGAAGAATCTACATCAATTATTGGATTTGTTTGAAAAGCTAATAGTTTACAGATTATAGAAGGTAATTCAATGAAGCTACAGAGAAACTAAAGTTCACCAAACAAAGATGTTGAAGCCAGCAGAACTACCCTCATCGCCTGAGTGACACTTTTTGTTTAATGTACAGCAAACATCGACGGGCTGGACAACATTTTTGTTTGGGGCTGCTGTTTCCCATGAGTTTAACTGTCTTTCTAGAGGAGCTACAATAAAGTCCAAAGGGACGGGGGCGGGGGTGACAGGAGCAAGCAGGCCATACCAAGCACAACAAACAATGCAGACAAATGGGCCTCAGACAGACTCTTGGCTCAGAGACAGAGGGTTGGATCATGCCTGTGGTTAAACGCTCGGCTGGTTAGCAGAATAATAGACTCACAAAATGTTTGACTGATTGACATAAAAGGAGCAGAAAGATGTTCTGATGACTAAAAAGTGAATTGAAAGTAAATCGAAAAACTGTCAACTGTATAAAACTATTCATACGCTGTAGGAACAATCAGATATCAAAGATGTGTTTCATCTTCAAATGCGTCGGTGTAGAAATTAATCAGTGAGAAAGCTGCTGCATTCAGGGTGCATTGGAAGCCATGCAAAGCCATGAATGTGGACAAATAGATGAACACAGGAGAGAGCAGGTCTCCCCTTACATTGAGCAGAAGTGTTAGGAATACATTAAAAGGTGACTTTAACACTACAAAGAAATAAAACAGAAAATCCCTCCTTTAAAAGCCAGACTGCTATGAAGTGATACCAGAATTTAAAAGTGAAGACTTTTTTTCTAAGGAGCTTGTATTCATACCTCTCTAATATTTTAATATGTTACAACCACAAAACAACACAAAGTAGTGCAGGATTTAACTATTTCATGACTAAACTGAAAGCCTGGATTGTTGAATCAAACAGTAGAGTCAAATTTTGCTGAAGGTAAAGTTAACTTGTTTGGTTTAGATACAGTTTTTCCACCTCAGATTTTTTCATATTTCTTCTGAAGAACAGCTCAAATTCTCAGCTCAGGTTCTGAGTTAAGGTCACTGCCCAGCTGGAAGGTGAACTTCTGTCTCTATTTCAGGTCTTTAGCTGCTTCCAACAGCTTTTCTTCCATACTGGAGTGTATTCAACTCAGTCTATCTTCACATCAGCACCAACCAGCTTTCCTCTCCCTCATGACCCCTTTCCAACTAGAGGTTCTGATCTCTGCAGCTATGTGCTATGTTTAAAGCTTGGCCTATTTTATTTACTTTTATACAACTTCTTGAAGGGTCAACCCAGCTTTATGCATAACCTGCCTGTTCCTTGGTCTTCCTTATGCTTTTTCTGTAACCAACCTTCTCATTGAGGCCTTCACAGAACAGCTGGTAGACACCATTTATGACAGATGATACAAATGTACATCACACACTTTTTTTTTATTTATAAAACAAAAGTCTGTACATTCGCTTCCATAGTTGTGCACAGCTTTGTCTTGTTTTCAATGAAAATATTTCATGTTTGTGGTTGTGACAGAGAAAAACATGGAAAACATAAAGAGGTATGAACCTTAGAAGGTCGAATCATCTTTAAAGTTTCTGGCCCCTTTCTTCCTGTAACACAGTCTCATCTGATCCCAGTTGAAAAACAAAGCTGCCACCCCATCTCTCCCACCGCTGTTTCAGTTGGTTATTTAGTTGGCTTGCTGACCTGGACGACAGAATGACGAGGTCAGCCGGGAGATGATCCCCGTTTGCAGCTCTGACTACTTCCCCAACAGCCACCTGATATTACCAACCACACACCAGCAGGGGGCGAGACCGGGGAGGTGTGGCAGAAGTTTGCACAGGATGCAAGAGAGGATGGAGGACGGGTTCGAAAAAACCAAAACCAGGAGGAGAAGGACATGGGAGAATAAAAGAAAAACATAGAAGAGGAGAGAGACAATTGATTCAGTTTTAGGAAGACATGAAGAGCACAATGATCAGTCCTGCATGAGTAGAGGTCTGGTTCTCTGTTAGTTCTCCTTTTCAGAAAACCATCTAGAACAATGAAACTGCTGCTTGGGTAAAATGCTGCACCACAGCAGGATCTTTGGTTCAACTATTACGGAGGAGTCAAATTCTGCTTTTTAAAGTCAAATCTACACAAAAAATCCAGATGGATTCTGAAGAGGAGAAGGAGAACAATAGACTTATGAAATCGAACCCACAAACCACGTTACTCCCAACCCAAGTAAGGAAATGATGGTCGATATCCTGTAAATAGAAAAATGTTTTAAATGGTTTTTTTTTCTACATCACATTTATAGCTCAATATTTTGACTTAAAGCATAAATAAACCATCATTTCTTTAGGGTAGAGCTGAGAGTATCAGAAGGAAATAGGAAACAGGGAGAACGATTCCCAAAGTCTTTCAGCAAGGAGGTTCCTATACCTGGATGATAAAATGACAGCATCCGCAGGAACAAAATCACTGCCATTTACTCTAATAATATCACCCACTTCGACCTGTGGAAAATAAAATGGTTACTGCTGCGAGCTGGCTATAAAACCAGCACAGAAAAACAAGAAATCAGCTGTGGGAATAGAAATGCACAGCTGGAGAGCTAGAAAAAGGGAGAACATTAAACCACAGAAGCATCTAATAGTAATGAGAAGACCCTGATGGAGCAGAGGAAGTCGTCTTCCATTACGACTGGATCCTGTACACGGTTCATTATGCAGTAACTAAAGCAGAAATAGAAATTCAGAAAGAAGTCAACGGAAGACAGAACGATAAATGATATAAAACCACCAGAAATGAAAGGGTTAAAGATATATACATAAAATGATGGTCGTTTTAGCTTCATTCAAGATGCTCTAAAAAAATAAAAAATAAAAAAAAAAAGGACCAACCTACACTGGAAAGAAATTTCGGAACACAAGGTGCTTCTGCAAAATGCATGCTGAAGGGGAAAGGCTCATCTATTATTTAAACTTTGGCTTTTTAGAGACTCCCGAGTCAATAAAGGGATAAAGGGACGAGAGATCCAAACCAGAAATTTAAAAATAACTTCTCTTTAACTTGGAATAAATAACTGATTAGGAAAGGAGGGGTTTGTTTGCAATAATTCTGACATAACTGTGACCGTAGGGAAAAATAAGGAAGTAAATCTTATAGAGAAAAAGAGCCAGAAAAATGTCTCCATCATGTAGGTTTTTTGGGATATCAGTATAACTGAAGTGATTCAGTGAAAGTTATGCAACATTTTCCAAACTTTATTTTCCTTCTTTTTTTAAACAGTCAGATGGAGTATCGGATCAGATCGGATATAACGAAAAAAAAAAAACATGTGGAGCTAAAGTACTGTCAGCTACAAACAGCTCTCTGATGCACAGAATGGGGTTTTATCTGCACACTAGCTGGTCAGCTCCGGACAGAGAAATGAAAGAATCGTATTATGGGGAAAGAGAAGAAGCTTCTCTTTGTCGCCTGGTCCCACTTTTCAAAGGTCACCACCACAGGGGAAGCACTCTACTGTTACTTTAAGAAGCATACAGAAGAGAATCAGAGTGAAAACGTGTGTGGAGAGAAGATATTAGAATATGCATAAACACACACACACACACAAAGTTTTCAAACAATAACAGCAGAGAGCAGGGAAGAAAACGAGAAGTGATAAATTAGGGGTACATACCTTCTCCCAATGCACGATCTCCCAGGCTCCATTCCTTAACACTGTGGTGAGTCACGAGAGCCATGGTGAGGAAGTTAGAGCCAAAGACAAAACACAAAGTCAAAACAGGAAAAAGAAAGAGAGTGTTGTTTCCAGAAAACAATACAGCAAATAATGTGCTGTAAGCTATTTGCAAAGCAGAGAGAATAACTCTTGTTTTCTAGTGAAGCCATACATTGTGCTATAGGAGGAGGGGTTTCAGTACCTTGACATTCCTTTTTGTTGACCACATTATCGGCTTTGTGGCGTTTCTGTAAAAACAAACACATTTATCAAAAGTTCATTCAAATTAATTGAGCTCTAGTCTCCCTGGGGGGGAAATAAACTACAAAACCCGAGTTCAGATATGTTGTTTTGCTTAATTAAGTATCAATCAATTAATAAAAAGGCTGAAACTGTAAAGGGGGG
>JAUZNJ010033315.1:0-13222 GCA_034780135.1 Jordanella pulchra
GAGGGCTCCAGCCCAGGAGACCCACGGCGCACTCTGCTGGAGGAAAGATGGAGCGACAGGCTCCGGATCCCAACAATTTTTAGTGTTAGACCTCATCCTATTTTCTTATTGTTGTTTGTTTATGGAATGGTTACCTTTGTCCTAATTAATCAAGAGTAGAGCAAAGTGAGAACATTAACTGGAGGAAGAGAAAAAGGCAATGCATTAAAGTTTGTGGAGGTGCAGTGATACTAACACATAGCTTTGTAGAATCCTGATACCATGGGATTGCTGGCGTGCAGCAACAGCATAAGATCAATAGTGGGGCTCCAAATAGTGAGTCACTCAGCATTTTGGAAGCAAGCAACAGCAGGGTTGCTCAATCTGCTCATAGAAGGGCAGTGATGCCCCCCAACCCAATGCAGGTGGGGATAGAAGGAAGAACTCAGACCGAGATAAGTACTGATAATTACTGGTGGACAAGGTCTCCCAGTCCAGTGTGAAGCTGTTATAGAACTGTAGCAACAGAGTATGTCTCTATTTAAATAAATCTACAAAACAATTTTATTTTGCTTTAATTTACCCGTAATGTACAGTCTCTTATTAGGTTTTTGTTTCATAATTATTCCTACTTTCTGTTTTTAGATTTTGTGAGATGATGGTTACTTCACCATTTATATTGCTGCTGCTAAATGAATGAAAATGTACCTAAATATCTTTATTCTATTCAATCTATATTTTTTCTATTCCTCTTTAACTGGTATTACTAGATTGTTTGTTCTCTGACTCTCATGATGCATGTTAGCCACTCTCCAGCCATCTAGCCATCTCAATTATTTAGTTTTATAAAACCAGGTGTATAATTCAATTCAATTCAGCTGATTTCATTGACTCATTGACTCTCTACAACACAACACACCAATCATACATTTAGCAACAGTGGAGAGGAAAAACTCCCTTTTAACAGAAAGAAACCTCCGGCAAAAGTAAGTATAAGCCAAGGCCGATTAGGGTTCAAGTAGAGAGAAGCAGATACACAGAAAGAAACAGGGAAACAAAAGGACACAGCCAGGCAGATGAGCTATGAGTTGTTCCCATGTCAGAGGATGAAAGACAGCAGATACAGTTCATCACAGTAAGGGCCAAGCTCCCACATCCATAAGCAAAGGCGTTGATGGCAGCAGCCCAGCTGATATTTCTCTCCAGGTTGGTATCACAGCCAAAGAGTTACAGACCAGATGAAGCTAGCATGACAAAAAGAAGCAGGAAACATAAAGTTATGTGTGGAACTTAACAAATATTGCAAACTGGGAGGATAGAGATTGAATGAAGCAGAATGATAAAAGTGGTCCCTATGTCCTCCACCAGTATAAGCATATAGTAGCATAACCATAGAATTAGCTCTTGATAACCGGAGCCACACAAGTTTTTTAAAAAAGACTTAAAAGTAAACAGGGTGTATGCTTCACTAAAACTGGTAGTTGGTTCCACAGGAGCCTGATTACTAAAAAATATCCCTGCTATTCTATGTTTAAAAATTCTAGGAACAAGTAAAACAACAGATTGAGAGAAAAGCGTTCTGTTAGGAACATAAGGAAAAATTAGACCCTTGATATTAGACGGAGCTTGGTTATTTGAGGCTTTTTATGTGAGAAGGAGGATTTTAAATTATTTTCTGGATTTAACAGGAAGCCAATAAAGAGAAGCTAAGATAAGAGAAATGTTATCTCTTTTCATAATTTTCCTCAGAACTCAGGCTGCAGCATTTTGGATCAGTTGAAGGCTTTTTCTATTAAGCACCTATTCTACTCATTGAGTAAACAGATGCAGTCATTTTGAATGACAATAATTGTTCTAATAATGCCATATAAATACAATATAGCACAATATCGGCAAAGGTATTAGAGCATACCATCAAATCTGTTTATTCTGGTGTTGTCATTACTTCAAGGGCTGCAGGTTTATAAAGTATTGTTAGGGATATACTGTATAGACATTAACCTCTTTGTCGGTTTCATATGTTTTAGATTCATTTTGAAAATGTTTTTGCCTGAGTATATTTATTTTCTAATTATGTTATCTCTTTTATATTTTTTAATTCTAGTCTTTAAAATACAAGAATTCTAACTTATATCCTTCTAATTAGATCCTTTTATAAAATGAAATCAAATGTTTTCCATAATGTAGTACTTGTTAAAGAAAACCTTTTCCAAGTATATTTATTTTCTAATTATGTTATCTCTCAGTCGACTCACCCAGATGATGCATTTGAGGCTTTCTGGACATCAGAGCAGCACTAGATCAGTTTTTAGTTTTCAATAAAACTGATTTAAAAAACTGAGTGAAATTACACATTAACATGAGCAATGAGAAATTCTGTGCTTTTCTTCTTCTGTGCCTTTTCGCACCTGTCTGATGTTTAATCAGTACTCTTAGTACAAAAACTGTTGATTTTTGATTATTTATTGTGTGTTTTTAAGTCTCCTTAATGGGTTTATCTTGTTTTAGGTTTAAACATGTCTTAGAGGCATCTGTCTTCTATGTTTTTGTTAATTGTATGTTTTTTTTTGTTGTGTTCAACATAATATTTCTCTTTTATTGTATTGACACATACATAATCTAGCTTGGATGAGGATTAGCAGATGTAGCTTAAAGCTGTGTGACCCTCAAAGTTTTTTCTGGCTATGATCTCTGTATGCCCTGAGGGAGAGCAACAGTGTCAGCTGAGGTTTACCCAGACTGTGGTTGAGCGGATGGGCTGTGAGGGTTCATTAACTCCGCAGAAGCTTGACGAGCTGCAAAATACCCAAACCCTCAGCGTTTTGCTCCAGTTAAAGGTCCACAGAAAATAATTTGGTTTAAACCAAGTTTTAGGGAAATTCATAAATCATTTAATATTATAAACAAGCTTCCCTTTACTGGATCGTTTTTGAAACATTTTCTAATCAGTCATAAACTTCCTGAACGTCTACAGCATAGATAATGCCTTCAGATTTACACTGAACTTAACTCTGACAGTAAGGTGCAGGAAGATGATGCAGGCCTAAGTCTGCAGCCTTGTGGCGTAGAAGAGCTGATCATGACCTCAAGCTGACCTCTCTGTACCTCGCCGTGGGGATCCACTTCCAGCTGAGCCGACTTGTTAGACAGGGCTCATTAGGACATCTAAGGTCAACGACCGAAACATTCAGAAGAAACTATTCAGTTCGATGTCTGGAAGGCATAAAATTAGAGCGATAGCTGGCTGTTGATTCTCCAAACCTCTGACCTTATCTGTCAACATCACAGAGAGAGTGGCTCATATTTGGTATTATGAGGCAGCAAATAAAACTAAAGCTGTGTGCAGTTTGAAATGCAGTATGTCTTTTCTTAAAAGTTTACACTGTTTATATTGAACAGTTATTTGGAAAACTTAGTGGAGGGACGACATGCCTTTGGTCTGTTCAAACTAAGTCTATAGTTAGACTTTGCTAAGCTATAGCTCCGCTGTCAGAGGTGAAATCAATCTAAACACGTTTGGTGTATTAAAAAAAGTCAAACATCTGGCTCCAGCAGACTTCCATTCATACATCCTGTCAACTGATGCAAAGACAAACCGATTTTTACTCAGTCATTACTGAGACTGTAAATGAGACGGTAGGAGTTAAACCTTGGGGAAAAGCTGAACCATTTCAGTGCATTTACACAAAAGCTATTATTTTAATAACTCATTTTGGTTGTGTTGAAAACAACAATGTAACAACAACTTAAAAAATAATTCATGACCTGAACATATTGGGTAAATTTAGTAGTTTTCAAGTCTTTATTGCTTAGTATATTTCTGCAGCACCGCCGGCTCTAGAAAGGGGTCATCATGGGCCGCTCTCCCCGTAGCACCCCTTCACTGAAGAAATATAGATATTTAATACATTTTTTATGAACTGTATGGCTCGCACAGAAACTGCAGTTGGAAGGTCCAAAATATTTCCCTCTGGTTAAGAGGCAAATTTCAACACCAAAGGATTCTGTATACCAATAGAAATCATAGATCTCAGTCATGTCAGACCAGTTTTAGGTGATGCCAAATCCTAGTTGCTCAATGACTGAGTTGAGAAATGGCTTCTTCTTGACGTTACATTTCTCAGATCTAAGCAGACCAAAAAAATAGAAATAAATATTAATCACGTTTTCGAGCATTGGACCCAAAGGGGCTCAAAAAACACACACAGGTTGATGCTTTCTTTCTAGACAGGCAAAAAACAAATATCATTACCGTCATTATTATTTAATTTCCCTTTGGAATAAATAACATATTTCTGAGTTGAATTGAACTGAATTCAGCATCAGCGGGACTGGAAAATAGTCCAATTAAAGGGTTGGAACAAGGGTGGATGACCGCTGGTGCGCCACCTACTGGATAGAAGGAGTTAAATTTGTAGCTACCTCCTCTAAGAAAGATTTTAAACAAAGGCGTAGCACTTCAGCCGTATTAAAATACAATTACAGTTTTCATCTACTTGATCAGGAGTCTGCAACTTGTACATCCAGGACCGCAAGTGGATCCTTGGCCTCTTAATGTAAGAAATTAACTGTTGTCTTGGTGTTTGTGTTCCTCTGGGGTTTTTTTGTTCCATTGCCCTATAAAATAATCCTCCAACCCTACCCCACCTCTCTCGGTGAAATTGATCTAGAACTGCCACTGGAGGCACCTTTTTGCGTTTTTGTATAAATGAGGAAGCAGGTGAGTTACGTAGAATATCTGCTGAGGTCCTCAGCTTGCAGTTGAAGTCAATCAAGTTAAAATGGCACGACCCAAATGAGAAGGAGTGAGGAAACTCAGAGTTTTGCCACCATGACTGTCTTTGTTTTTTGACAGTCGAAATAACCAGTTTTTCTTCCTTCAAACTTCTTTCAGCTATCTGTATATCACCAAGTGGAGGAAAGGCTTTAAAGGTCTTAACTTTGAAAACAACAGTAGGTTCTCTAATAGTGCTAATTGTTCCTTGTCTGGTTGACTGTAGACATTTTCAGATTTAACCTTTAATTTATAAGACTGAGGAGTAGGAACAGATTTTTCAGTTGGTCAGGTTAATTTACTAGATCATTTAGCCGCCAACATAAACAAATATAATGAGTATATAAATCAAATGAATTTTCAGTTTTTATATCTGCTAAAAATGATTACCTGAAGGAACAAAAAAAAAGATTTTGATTTTTGCTGTATGTATGTGCTGGATTATGCATCAAATATAGCACAGCATCATTTATTGCTAAAAAAAGAACATCAATTGACCATATAGGGGAAAACAAAATGTCGGAGTGTGTTTTTTAAGAAAGGAAGCTTTTCTGTTCCATCATAAGTAGTTTCCTATGTTAAGGCACCGTTAAACAGTGCGGTAATTAAACAGAAGATAAACAGAGCAGTATTTGTTCATGATCCCATCTGCCAGAGGGAGAGATAATCTGGCCACTAAGTGGCAGTGTTGATCCAGTGATGATCAGGCAGCAGCAGAACAAGCAGAGCAGCACCACAGGGAGCAGATCCATGTCCTACATGGGTGATTACAACATGTTTAACATGCATTAATAAAACAGTCTGGATATAGATGATTTATACCTGATAAAAAGAGGTAATCATATTCTGCTGCAGTTTATTCAGATTTTCTTCGCTTTGCTTTTTTACTTTGCGGCCTGATTTTTGTCTCATCTTTCTCACATCACCTCTGACTGTAAAGCAGACAAGGCCTTCTGGCAAATGTCATTACAGATCCAAGCATCTCTTCAGGATGACACGCAGCGTCACCCTGGACTCTTCCTTCAGAAACTCTGCAGGAAGCAGCGACCCGCCGTTGTATAATTCTTCCCAAATTTTGATGTTTCCAACCCATCTGAGGAGGCCTCGCCTGGAGCCCTGAGTGGGATTTGTGTTGAATAGTAGCCAGAAAAACAGTGGCCTGATATTAGGAACCAATGTCAGGAGGATGAAAGCTAGACTTGATGAATCGACAGTGGCAAGTAACACATTTACTCTAAACCACTGCCTTTGAGCAAGGTAGGATATTTTCAGCCATTGTTTACATAACCATATCAGACTTTTTGAGAAACTTCCTTCTTGCTTTCATTTTTAGTTGGAGAAAAATAAAAAAAAAACAGAAATGAGAAACTCATACTCTACCATATATTGCATCACGGGAGTTTCATTTTTCGCGTGAAAGTACAAATGGGGTTTCCTGGAAGCATGACCTTTGTCACGGTGCCTGGAAATATGAAAGTTTTGGCCTCTCGGCTTGTGCAGCTGCAGCAGAGTTTCCCCCCCGTTGTGACTACAAGCTTTGCATGGCTCCCCTGGTGCTTCAGGTGTCATCAGCATGATTCCCAACAGGAGAGAAACACACCTGGAGGAACCTGCCAGCAGCCATTCTCCTTCAGCATTAGCATCCATTTGTGATTTTTGTGCAAAGCTACAATTAACACTGCTTGCACCTCCTTTGTCCTAGGTTAGAGTGGGGTGAAAGCAGCTATTTATGAATTCTTGCAAACAATGCTCCACCTCTCTTTAGTAAGAGTTCACAGATTTGTCATGCAATGCCTGCAGGAATACAGTGCATTTTCTGCTCAGTCGCAAAATCACTTTCTGCTCCACTGCCGTCCTCTCGCCCATTTGTTGGGGCCGTTCCCACTCTCATGTGATTTATTGAGTCTGATTTCAAGGCACGCAGTAATTCACTGCTTCCCTGCCTTCATTAACAGCATATGATCCTAGCAGAGGCCTGTCTAATACTTGTTCACTTCCTCGGCTCCTTCTTTCAAACGATACGGGGCTCGCTCTCGTTCCCTCAGACTCCAGTTTCAGCATACGCCACTTCATGCTCTGTTAGTTAACAAACTTTTGTGCACAATTGCAGAACATTAAACCAGGCTGGCGCATGTGAGGATGGCGTCTCCGGTACGCTTCCATCACATCATCGCCCACTGTGTCACTTCTAACGGAGGGGAAGGCAGAAAACACTTCCTTTTCAAATGATGTGTTTGAGAATAAAAAGGCGATATGAGAGAGAAACCGAAAACAACAAAAAATAAAAAAAAAACTTGGAGGAATTACAACAAGGTAGCCACGCAAGGCTCCGGGACCGGGAGATGATGAAACAGAAGCCCACTTTAGAACAGAGGGACCCAAAAGTCTTACAAGTCCCCCCTCCCAGTTTATCAAAGGCAATTCGGGAGGCAGAGCCGCCTCCTTCCCAGTCATTTCATGCCCTCATGCATCTTCTCATCTCAGCAGGGAGGTGAAGTTTGAAACCAGATAAATAGCTTACCCCATTTACCAGCAACCTGAACACCTTGATTTCTCTCTGAATATTTGTTCAATGTGGCTCGGTACCGTTTCATCCGGAATTTTTGCATTTGCTTGTTTGCAAAAAGGGGGTGTGCAATGGCTACTAAAAATAGCTCCATTGACCCACTTTTTCAACGCGGACTCACTGACATTGTTAAAAAGGATGTAACACATCACAGAAACAATACGAGAAACTTAAAAGAAGTCTTTTTTTCTTCTAATCTTAAGGTGGTGAAGACATCCCCTGCAATGTGCTACTTTTTGGATATTAGCAGTGGCAGTCTTTGGTTGCATGAAAGGGTGTGAATCTATGGGGTTTCTGTGATGTTTAAGTATTTTTTAAACTAACATGGAAAGTCCTATTCCCAGGTTAGAACCAGAATCCTCTGCAACAACAATTGTAGTAATTAAACATTAAATATTAGAGACTAACACCTTTGAAATTTCACCTTAGAACAGCTGTTGCATGAACAGCGCCCTTGGTAAGTCCATTAAAAAATGTATTTCCTTTACTGTCGACGCAGCTCACAGCGCCAGAGGTTGGTAAAGTACCCAGAAACTATACTTAAGTAAGACTGGCACTCATCCAACATTTTTTTTACTCAAGTAAAAGTAAAAAGATATTCTGTAAAAAAGCTGCTTGAGTAATGAGTAATTGTTGGATACTAACATCTGATTTAATGTTTAGAAACGAATCAGACAGACTTTATGTGCAAGATCTGTTAATTTAAGGACTCAAAGGCAGAAAAACTAAAAATAAATGTCATTAGTATAAAAGAACAAATTCCTGCCAAAGAAATACTTCTGCCAAGTAAGTCTATTTCCACTTAAAACTCACAAAACACACAAAAACAATCCTTACAGTGAGAGCTGCACATATGTTGGACAGGATAAAGAACCACCACTGATAATATCTACTGTTTACCTGATCGTGGAATAGTTCAAATTACTCACAGAGAACAGAGTAGTTTGAGATTTTACTCAAGTAGGAGTAGCAACACTTTACAAGAATAATACTCAAGTAGAAGTTAGAAGTACAGCAAAGTAAAACCACTCCTAAAAGTACATTTAAAAAAAATATTATGTTACTAACCACCTCTGCACAACACACAGTATCGTACCATACCGTTAAGACACATTTTTGCATGTTACAAACACAAACCTAAATGTAATAGTTGAATTTTATTGTAAAAAAACAAACACAAATAGTATGAAATTGTGAAGTGCAAAGAAACCGATGCCTGTTTTTAGAGTCCTCCGTTAGACTGGGACTGTGGAGGCCTTTGAAAAACAATGACATCATCATTTTGATCTAAAAAACAGTTTGAGTTTTCTTCTGGATGAGTTATAATGGTAGAAGTAGCCAACAGAGGATGGTTAAAAACCAGTGGCTGCAGTCTTAGAAACAGGGGAGGCTCAATGGTGTTAATGTATTGCATTAACAAATGTTGAAACACATAAAACACATTATTACAATGGGAGAAAATAGATGCTGTAAATGTCCAGCACAAGACGACCATTCTGACATTTTTTTCTCTCTTGTCTGAGTCTCATGTGGAAAACTTGCCCTCTATAAGTCAAAGCTTTTAGCCTGTTCAGCCAATCAGCATCAAGCTCAGAAACCCCATCTTCTATAGTCCCCATTAGAGGCTTAGCAACAGCTCACAGCTGATTAATGCGCAACATATTCATGAAATCAAGCAATTTTTTTTTTGCATATTTAATGCAGTTTAACGCCTACATTTATGAATTTTCCAATGTATTCACCAATTGTTTTATGAAGGCTTAGCCTCCTTAGCATTCAACCAGAAATCAACACTGGTCTGGTTCACAGTAAGGTGGTGTTAAAAGAAAACAACTCCAATTGTGAGTCGATTCTCGTATTAATTCCAAAAGATAGATGTTTATAACTAAAGATTGATGAAGAAAATAAAGATTTTCCATTGTCCTTCCATCTGCTGTCAGCTACCATAACTTAATATATTTGAATTTTAATGTAACTATGATGCTATGATACATCATGTTACATAACTACACGGTCATGTAATTCAGGGATCAGCAAAATAAAAAAATGATTTTAATACCAGCAATCTAATTTGAAATCAGACATTTACTTCAACAGAACGGGAACTGCCTCAATATTTTCATATTTCAAACCAACCTCAGTAAACCTGAGCGATGGTGTTATGTAACCCCAGCAGACACCAACAATCCTGCCATGTTCAAAGTTACTTAAATCGCCTCTCCTCTCTATCCTGATGCTCAGTTTGATATTTAGGAAGTTCTTTTTTATTGCTGACATGAGATTGGCTCGTTTTTATAAACATTCAAATGGGTGTAACAGATAATAAAGATGCAGGTGAGAACATGTTTAGCTATAAATGAAAGAGTTACTTGTACTCCATAAGGCCATATTAACCTGACAAATATTACTGGATGTAAAATCATATCTCAACAAAAACTGAACATCAGATCATGTTCTAATACGGACATTATTATGAATAATCTCATTCTGTTGTAAAAGTTTATCTTTTTGTTGTATATTTTTTCCTTCTTTCTTTATTTTTTTTTATATCTTGAACCCCCCAAAAAACAACATCTTTATATTTGATACAGTTAAGTCCAAATTTATTTGACTATTGTTCAGTGTTGATTAAGCAAGAATTTTCCTTCCTGTAACGGGCAGACTTCATCCAAATTACCTTAGTTATTTACTCTGCTAAAAGCGATTTACAAAAGAAAAATAGGCCTCGAATTTCTGACTAAACAAAAAAGGAGGGGAAGGATCTGCATCCAGAGTGGTCTGCTGCCTTTTTTCTATTTCCACTTTCACAGAGAAGTGTTAAAAAGGCTGCAATAAAAGAGTCATGAATCCAAAGCTACCACCTTTAAAAACCTTCTGAGAGAAATCAAGGTAGACAAAAAGAACCTCCAAACCTATTCACTTTTACAATAAAAGACTCGTGTTCTCTGCTAACAGGCGGCTCTTGCATCCCGGTTTCAAAGATCTGCCAAAACCACATTACAACATCATCATGAATGGCTGTGGAATAAAAACGATGTTCTAAACTAAACATTCTCTCCAAAGTGAGCTGCGAGTCATGTAATGGGAGCGATGATGAGTGTAAAATCCTGGACTACTCCCCTGACACCTTCTTGTTGATCTGAATCCAGACAGTGCGCTCTGAAGTGCTGCACTTTCAAGGGAGGGGGGAAAAAAAAGACGCCTGCTTCTATGGCAACAGAAAATCAGTTAAATGAAGACAAACAGGAGGCCTCTGAACCTCCACCTACGCATGTAGTTAAAAACACAACCTTCTTTTACAAATCCATCAATGTGATAACTTTGTAGACTCACTGAATGCTAATGGCTCGTAGCATGCTCCGCTTAAATAGGTCACGACTGGGAATAATTGTATTAACTGCTGTAAATAGAAATAAACAGCAGAAAGTGGAGAACAGTAATGGCTTGTCGGGATCTATTCAGAGCTTTTCTCAGAAAATCGGGGAAAAGTCTTAAGGGAGTGTCAGAACTTGGCTTTTTTTATTCTAAAAACTGCCATCTGCCTAAGAACGCCAATTATCAACAAGGAGACAGAAGAGCAGGAAGTCTTAAAGACTCAGTCACATGAAACCTTAAAATAATCTTTGGAAAAACAGATCTCAGAAAGGCTCTGAACCTTCATTTACTTTCCTTAAAGCTCTCATTAAAATATTTTATGTAGAGAAAAGATTCAGTTGTGATTTAAAGAGTTAAGGCACATTTTTGAATTGGTTCTTCAGAATGAAAAGTCAGATTTATTCTCTCTTTTTTCCCCTCTGTTCACTTTAGGCCTGTCAGGACTCAGACATAATGCCAAGAACAAACTGTTCTCTAAACAGCCCACAAGTATGTGCAGCAGAAGACTGTTTGCAGGGAAAACATCAGGAAGTTACTAAATTCTTCAATCAGTCAAAAGGGAACATGGCGGGTCAGCTGTGCAGCATAAACTCTTTGCACCCATCATCACATCCATGAACAATATCTAACCTCTAAATGCTTTTCTTTTGCCAGTTGTGTCTTGGTTTCTTACTCACAG
Organism: Jordanella pulchra; assembly: GCA_034780135.1. NCBI lineage: Eukaryota > Metazoa > Chordata > Actinopteri > Cyprinodontiformes > Cyprinodontidae > Jordanella > Jordanella pulchra. The sequence goes on from JAUZNJ010033315.1 coordinate 11,374, forward strand.
ACTGAAATGCACATTTACTCCACAATACGTTTGTTGTAGCTGCTGGTCAAGCTGCTTTACTCTATCAGGCTGACAAGAGCAAGATATTCTTTAAATCTTTAAACAGATGGCTCCCTGGAAGTCTGGAGGTAAAAATAAAAGCATGTGCATGAGGGCCTGAGAGCTGGAAATGTCATCTATTCTTCCTCTCCACTCCTTTGGGAACCTGTCTGGGAGGATGATGGCTTTGTGAGCACGTGTAGCATAACATCTTATTTAGAATATACAGTCACGGAAAAAAAAATATTAGATCACCCTTGTTTTCTGCTGCACCTTCAGATGAAGGAATTGAAGAAAACAAGGGTGGTCTAATAAACTTTTTCATGACTATGCAAACCTTACTAAAAAATATTGAAATCATTAGCTTGTACTAAAGAACAAACCTTATTGTCCATTTTAATGTGACTCCTTTCTTTTGCTGATGACAATCAGGTTTATCTTCTATTAAAATCCAGCAGACCCCAGTTAGCTCAGTGTTCAGCAGCTGTGAGACAATGGATGAAGCAGCACTTTTCCTATTTAAATAATTAGAAGACAAAGCTTATTTGATTTGGTAAATCTGACCTGCTGACAGGATATGATGTTGGTTCACTGGACGCTTGTGGCTGTTTCGGAAGTCATGGGTCGGTCCTTGGCTCAGATTTGAAGTATAACACCAGGCAAGTAAAGTGGTCCAGTATCAATATTATATTTTGAGACTTACTATCAGTAAAGCCAACGATCAGCTGGCTCTTGATGTCATGAAGAGATTTGCTAATGTTGTTATGACTTCTAAACTAGGACTACAGCAACTCCTACCGAGGGATTGGCCACTCTTCTTTGCCATCTTCATCTGGTTGAGGCACTGATTTTAAATGTTGTTTTAAATGTCTCAATATTACCTTATTAAGAGTTTACATCCACACATCAGCTGTAGAGCTCTAGGGCCCTGATCTACTAAAGTCTTGAATGTATAGAAACACGTTTGTTACAGCGATACCAAGGGTACAAAGCAGATCTACTGTCCCAGCGTTTTAGAGCGAATAAGCTTCATTTGTGGACTAATGTCTCTCGAAAGATGCTTTCAACCCCAGCAGCCGCTCAGCTTTCATTCTAGCTGTTTTCAATTTCCTACTAATTTTAGTAGATCACCTGCAACAGAGCCACAAATTGCACAAGCACAACATTTCTTCTTATTTGGGACGTTAATATATCAGGACCTGTGATGTTCAAACCAAAATCTCTCAGCTGTTCCAAGGACTCGTCTTGTAGTCGGCATAGAAAGAGCTTTTTGAGGCACAGCTTGTTGGGCTTTGATACAGTCTCCCTCTATCTGTGAAGTATGTTGAAACATAATTTACTTTCAAAAACGTATTAATTGTTTTCTAAATTTTCGTCATTTATTTTTACACAAAAACATGAAATGATCCCGTTGTTAATATAGAAAACAAACAAGAAATGAGATTAAAAGAAGGAAGAGCAATGCTAATATGCCTACATCCAAACTTTTTAAATTAACTCTTATATAATTAAATCAAATACAATAGAGAAAAATGACCTTCGTACAAATTAGACTCATTCAGTCACGTAGCTTTTTAAACATGTGATTTTTTTCTCTTTAAAAATAAATTATTTACATGATTTCATCTTTATACCAACATTAGTCCACAACAGAGAAAGAGAAAGAGAAATAAAAAGAAAGAAATAAAAAGATACATACATTGAAGACATCAAAACCCGCACTCTAATCCTAGTTTAACCATAAGCAACTCTAAACAGGTGGGTTTTAAGTTGAGATTTAAAGGCACCCAGTGTTTCAGCTGTTTTACAG
>JAUZNJ010033316.1:0-13222 GCA_034780135.1 Jordanella pulchra
GTGCGTCACTGAGCGGGGAAAATCGGTTAGAAACGTGGACAGGTTGGTGGTGACCAGTAGGCAAAGATCTAGGACTATGCTTTCTGCGTACTGTCACCCAGTCGCCTGGCTGCTCAGGCACTTTTGGAGGACCGCTACGTGGACAAGTCTCTGGTCTCGGTGGCTCCAGGCTGGTAACTAATGGGCCTACCCTGACACTAATGGGCCTACCCTGACACTAATGGGCCTACATTTCTGTCTTCAACATGACACCTTGTATTTAATGGGTTACTTAGAATTCATTTGTAAATCTATATCAATCAATACATAAGTACATTTATTTCCCAAAATAGCATAAACAAAACAATTTAAAGTTTCCCAACTTAACAGATGCAGGTAATATGTACTTGGATATTAGGAGTAAATCTGATGCTTTTCTCCTTGCCTGATCAGGTTTAGGTCAGAAATAGAAAGTATTGCTTATTTGTTGGCTGCATGGTGGTGCAGTTTTTAGCACTGTCTTACAGCAAGAGGGTTTTGGCTTCTATCCCTGGTCCAGGGTTTATCTACATGGAGTTTGCATGTTCTCCCCATGCTTACATAGACTCTCTCCATGTACTGCTGGATTGCATTGTTGTGAGCCTCTGAATAAAATTTACAAGTAAAACTTGACTTTTTATAAGTAAGTACTCCAAAGTTTTCAGTGTAGCGTACTAAAACAGTTGACTTGCCGTTTGAAGGGTGGAAAAACAAATAAAAGAAGAACCCAGACTGGCTGATCAGGTTCTTGTACCCGAGTCTGTACAAAGAACAAGATCTAAGACTGATTTCCTGGTTTGCTTTCTATGTTTTCCTATATGTGATTAGCAACCAAATAAATATTATTGTTAGCAGATATTTAGATAACAGGCAGGCAGATAAAGAAAATTGAGCTAAATTTCCATTGGATACCACACTGCACATGTTTTTATATTAGGAAAATCTTAAAACCCTCTTATCTTTCAACCTTCATTGTACAACTAATTAGCTAATCAATTAATACTCTGCGTTTGTCTGTCACACACAACTCTGATAGATTCTAATACATTTTTAAGTAAACATAATATCAAATAAAACTTGAAGGTGAATCCATGCTTGTGCAAAGTGAAAATTACTCATGGAAGTACAGTGGAAGTTATTGTATATAGCCACCCCTGTCCTATGTCCTTCCTAGTTGGTTCCTCAGGTTTCTGTGTTTTGCGATGTCTTCCTCCGGGTTCTGCCTTCAGCTGCTTAGTGTTTGTTTTCTTTTCAACTACACCTGGAGCTTTCAGTTCAGGTCTTATTTGGTATTGTTTGTACTGCAGGCTTTCATAGAAATTGACTGATCCATTGCCAGCATCTGTAGATAGGATTCTTGCCTGCAAATATTGGTTTACTGCAATTGTATATTCTGCCTGACAGATGGAGGTAACATTCTATGTACGGTTTATTCTGTCATTACATTTCCTAGTTTAAGCAATGTGATGCATTAAGACTGAAACGAACTTTTAAAGGCTGATACAAATTGAGAGTGTTGTTATTAGACAGGTTCAGCTATTATTGAAATCGCTTGTTGGCTATTTAGGATAATTGATTAGTTGAGACTAATTCTCAGAAATCAATAACTGTTATAGGATAGTAACAGTGGCTCAGTATATGTTAAGAAAGGTGATAAAATATGAATTTAGAATAAGGATGACTGTATTTATTACTAGTATAACAGGACCTTAAAAACTATGAGTAGTTTCAGTATAAATGGACTGAATGAGCATTTAGACAATTTCTTTGCCAAAATAATAATGAGAAGGGAGTTAAACGTGGGTCAGTTTATAAGTCCCACAGCGCCTTTATGCTAGCTTGGCTCTAAAATTCCAACTTTTTACACAATGCTCATAAACTGCAGAGTGTGGGGGAGATTTCTGTGTCTATACTGTTGTTGTGGGTGTGATGGTGTGAGAGCTGCATTTAAATGTAAGAACTGAAAGCAACTGTAGGAAGTTTGCTCCCTCTCCTTCCTCAACCAATCTGTTTCCACGAAGCCATCTAAAGCCTATTTGCATAAATTTTCTTGAATCTTCTAAGAAATGCCAAGTACAGGTTTGACATGTTTACAGAGGTCTAAACAAATAAGGGCCGCTTACCTAAAACAGTGTGTGAACAAATTTTAAAGGATTCATACAAAGAAACAAATGCTGAATTACAGCTCACTATAAATAAGAAAGCTTCTTATGAAATCTTTTATTCAGAGCCTTTAATCTCTGTTCACAGTACTGTTTAAATAACAACCTCAAACAAACTAATCAATATGAATAAACATTATTTATTTAAAGTTTTAAAAAAACAATTAAAGCTAAATTAGTAGACAGCGACAATCTTATTTATGGGTGTCTTTATACTTACTTCGATGTAACCTCACCATACTTGCAAAGAGGCTAACTTTAGCTTCAGGAAGCTCAGATTCCCAACTGTATTACTTTCTCTCCATGTTGCAAAACTTTGTACTTCCATATAAAATACATTTTGTTTGATCAAAACACTGTATTGAAAGCTAAAGTAGTAGTAGTAGTAGTAGTAGTAATAGTAGTAGTAGTACAGCTTTATCATAGCAACATTTATAATGAATGTAAACGCAGGTGGGTAAGTGGTGGTTGGTAGGTGGGATGTATTTTACACAACGTAGAAATTAAGTGCCTATTTATATGCATATATATAGGCACTAAATGTTTCAATCGAAGTAAGTATAACGACAGCTGTAAATAAGATTGTGGTTCTTTGTTTAGACTTCTGTAAACATGTCAAACCTGTACTTGTATTTCTGAGAAATCAATGATGAATCATTGTTTTTCAGTTGATGGTGACCTGAGGCAGCATGTTAAATCATAAAAGGAATACTGAGAAAACATCTCTTAGTTTGTGGAATTAAAAACCTGTTTTTGGATTAGCTGTTCCCTCTGATGATGGAGATTTTGATCTTTCTTCTACCATAATGATGTTTGGAATTCCACACCTAGTGGGAGTATAGGCATTTTTACCGGTACAGTTTATTTAAACAGCTTTCAACAAATTAAATTTCAATTAAGTTCATGTATATATACCACTTAGATCCTGCCAGCAATGCCAAATGTGGCAACATATACAACAGAGGTAAAGAACAAGTAAAGAATTAATGTATTTTTGTTCAATGCTTTGAGGTGGGTTTTGCCTATACGTCCTATCACGCAAAGTATTGTTTACACTGCATAGCTCCTAGCACCAGCTAGGAATGTCAGCAAGTCCCTGTGGTAACAGCACTGGCACTAGGAAGCATCCTGCTTCCTCCTCGGAGCTTCTTTCCTAGTGCTATTCGGATAGCACATATTAATGCCTTGTGATGTCGCTTAAGTGTTCTTACAGATTTGAAGTATTCAGTTTGAGCATCAAGTTTGCTAATCTATATAACCTGTTTTGAAACTGAAAATCCTGAATATCAAAGAGATACATAAATGGACTCAGAATAGCTGCTCTCTACATACAATATATTTACTCCTCTTTCTGGAACTAAGGCCTACTCAGAATAAGTTAATTCCACTTTCTGAAAAGATGCTAGAGTAATTAGCCATACTGTAATGCCAACCTTACCATGTATTTAAACAGCATCAGTAAGCCTAACCCTAACCCTACGCAACTCAACATAGAAGTCTATAGGAGGGGGGGATCTTCTAAGGACCTAGACCGGGTCCTTAGAAGATGCAGCCCCTGAATTCGAACACACCGAAGGTCTTCTTTATTCAAACTAGCCATTCTTACCGTTGCTTGAAACCTAATTTCATTGGCTACAATGCCAAACACAATGATTTTTACAAAGGATGCAACAGATTTATTATGTTTTGTTTATGTCGTTGCTACCACTTTTCACAAGACCTACAATTTGTGGTTTGATACGTTTATGAGTCATTTTTTTCTGGCAGACAAACAACCCAAGATTGTGACTCCACCTTAGCAGATCATTTAAAGATGATTCTCTTCTAGATTGACACTCCCCATAACTGATCCCTTACTGTCCCCTAAACATGCCCTTATACAGATTTTAATGGAATATTACGAGAATTGTTATCAGATATATTACAAAATAATATTTCTAACATCTTATCATACACATTAGCAACTTCTAAAAATACATTTTGTGTTCTATCTGTTTAGCTTAGACTGATGCTTCTTGTGTTTGCTATAGTTTTTACTATAGTTTCTAGTATAGTTTTTACAGTTTACTCTTTGCAGGACCTGTTTCCTTGTGTACCATTCATTTGGAAGTTTTACTTTTGGTTTTCTTGCCTGGTAGCATATTTTGTTTTGTAAAAAAATTAAATGTTATCACACTGCTTTTTGAGCATTACCCATATTTAGCTTCTATGCTCCAGATGTGATTTGTAGAGTTAGGCTCCACATAATCACAGATGTGCAGCTGCGGCCTTTATTCACAGTGTTGGTAGATTTCCAGTGACTCACACAGCGTTTCCTTTACTACTGGCTCTACTCTAAAGGTTCTGTCTGTCAAAAGGATTTTCCGTCTTTTATATTTCGTCGTGCAGTCTCAGATGTGTACTCTACAAACCTTGTTTTATTACACTGAAAACACACATACAATATTTGTACAATGTGACTCAAATAAGACAGGTGGAACTTGTTGGTATAGTATACCCCAGGGCATGAGCCACTGTTTGTTTACATTGATATTTTGGACTCTTTTTGTCCTTGTGTTAACATTACTGACATTTAGGATCAAGAAAGAGAGAAAAAAATGTTACCTCTACACTGGGCATGAGCAGATAAAAGCATATGTTGAACGAGATGAAAAAGGGGTAAACACAGGTGTAGATAACTTTTATTGGAATAAAAAAAGGAAGCATCAAGTGGCAGATGGCACCCTTTTGTAACAGAAACGTTGGCCATGAAATAGAAAAATGTACAAACATTACAAAATGCTGACTTGGTAAAATACACAGATGCTTTCAATAGGAATAGATTTCTAATATTGTTTTTCTTCCTATAAATCGGTCCTGATACCAAACGAAAAAGACTTGTTGTGTTTTTACAAATAGCGAAAAACAATAAATGCAATAGTGTTTAATCACCAGCTTAAGTCAGTTTAAATTTTAAAGCAGGTAGATTCAAATAAAATCAAAACACTCAAATAATCTTGTTAGATCACAGATCCTGAAATATTGCCTTTTGAATAAGAGCCTTAAATGAGAAGACTCTTATCACCTGGACCACCTGCTGATTTACAACATTCAAGTTACAACCAGTCAACATCTAGACCTCACCCCCCATCTCCTCTCTCAGTGTCAGGCTATTCTCAGTCCCTTTTGTTCTCTGGCTTATTGCACCACCAGTCTCTGGGCCCCATGGTTAGAACGATTCCAATCCTTTGCCTATAAGTTCTTTATCTAAGCACATATCAATTCACAACATTTAAGTCATCTGCCGGAGTCCGAGCACCAAAGAACTTATTCTATTCATGTCGTTGAAATCTTTCTAATTGCAACTTTCTTTGAGTGAACCTCAACATGTTGAAACATAGCTACAGAAAGTAAAATCCAAAGCAGTCATTTGCCCAGTAATCAGTTATTTATTTTGACAAACTCACATAGAAACATGAGACACTGAATACTGAGAAAATGTTTGAAATAAGGGACAAATTTAAAAAGAAAGACAAGCCTAAGATCCTAGATCAATTCTGCCAGTGTTCTCACTGTGTGACGTCAACTCCCACTAAAGCCATAACAAGGGCTAATATTTCATAAAGTCATGCTCACTCAAAGCTATGGTTCGTCACAGACTCAGACATTTAAACACAATTCCATTCCTTCCTGTTGCAGTCAACTGCTTGCAATAATTTGTATGTATGACATTGATGCTACCTCTTTTGGCAACGTCATATAGAAACCAAACAGCTCCACACCTTTCACAAAAAACAAAGGGTTTTAATTTTTGGTGTAGGGGTAATTAAAATATTAGTATTTGGCATATATTTTCAGCAGGATAAATGTCTAAAAATATGCTTAAACATGGTCTACTGTGCCGGACTTTGTTCATCTGCAGCACATTGTCAGGTAACCTTCTGCTGCTTGATGCTAGAAGGTGAACACAATCATTTTCAGATTACTAGCCCCAGAGGAAGTGAGAATCATGCAACCATTGCTTGCAAAGATTCTATAATTATATTGTAGGCAACAACAAAATTATGCCTCTTGAGTAAATTAGTAGCTGTTCCTTAGTCTTGGTGCACACTACTCTTTCACTTTGCAGCTGTTAAGGCCAGTTTGTCTTTTGTAATCTAAAATATATTTCACTACACAGAAATAAAACCTACTGATGCTTTAACCAACAGAGATTAAAAAACGAATCAAAATTCAGCATTAAGAAATAAACCGTCCCTGCAGTAGTAGCTACAACTCTGGCTAAAGTCTAACCGTTAGAAATATATGACCGGATGCTATTATGAATAGGACAATATCACTCAAAGAATTGACATTAAACAAGGCTAATAGCAGGAATTCCCCTGTCAAAATGTGAAATATATTTAGTGTTACAGAACAGACTGGGTAAAAAAATTTGATTTTTTATTTTCTTTTATAGATAATATAGATGTTACATATGTGTTTTTCTCAATGTGCAAAACATCTTCCAATCATTGAGATTTTATCATGAAGTTAAAAGCACTTGGAGAGCACAGACCTCTGCAAGCTGCAAATTTTGTCTCAAATTGTGACTGTTCGTTCGAAAAATGCAATTTGGGTGTGAAAGGGCGAACACCACAAGCAGGCCCGACAAGTCCTGCAGCGCATTCAAGCATTGGGAGCAGCACCTCTGAGTGTCTGGGCATCTGAGCGTCTGAGCTTGTCATCATTTGATGCTGGAGTTATAAAATTCAAACTTTTGCAGCTTAGCTGATCAAGGAGTTTCTTTGGGGAGCAGACACTACATGCAAGCTGTGATCACTTCTGCAGAGTTGTCTGCATATGAAAAATTAAGGGGTTGAACTCCTAAGCTTTAAAAAAAACAGGGAGAATGGATTGTTATATACAAGGAGAAGAGAGCGAGCTCTTATCATTCACTCCACTAAACCGTTTTTTTATTAACTATGGCAAAACTGTGTATAAGACAGATAGACAGAAGTTTTAAGCTTGGTTTATGCTTGACACGTACATAATTTTTGGTTTCAACGCTCCCCTACCTGGATTCCGTGTGGGAATTCCTTCCACACAGAGTATAGCAAAAAAAAGCAAATGACTTAATAAAGCTCAACAAACTAATAAAGAAGGTCGGCTCTGTTCTAGGAACTCCTCTGGAACCTCCTGAGATTATTTCACAAAAGAGGATTATTAATAAAGTAAGACGATTATGGACAACAGTGAGCATCTTCAGTGTCTTCAGTGAGAGGCTTCTCCAGATCTGGTGCAAGACAGACCACTACAGAAGATCCTTCCAGCCTACAGCTATTAACACCTAACCCTAACAACTGGTTAAGAGAAAATAGAAATATGAGTTCCTGCTACATTTAATTTCCCTTTGGGATAAATAAAGTATTATTGAATTGAATTTCAGAAATTTTGAGGGGTTTGGCTAAAAGAGCAGGTGTGTGATGTCACACATCTGGACTCCATGTATGGAATTTATCATTGACTGTCTTTTTGCACTTTCCAACATATATTATGACAATGGCTTGCCATGTTTTATGGGGGGAATGAATAGGAACTTTTTTTGTGGTGCATTCCAAAGGACACGCCTCAACCGTTTCAGAGCAGAAAATAACATGTTTTTATTACTTTTAAAACTTTTGAGCAGTGTTTTTAATAATTCAAATTTGCCTGGCTGATTAATAGTGCATATTTCTGGGAGATGACAAACGTGGACTTTAACTTGTGATTAAAACATCTAAGATTGCAAATCATCTAAAAGTTTTCAAACAACAACAATGTTTTTAAAAGTTCTGGTATATTTATATTTTTATCTGTATTACATCCTATTCTGATATACTTATAAGAGGGCCTAACATGTTTTCTAAACGACAAGAAAGAAAGGCGTAATGTTGAGTGGAAACTGGAGAGACTGGTTGTCAGAGTCTATTTAAAAGACTTAGAGTTAGCGCTTCGTTTCAATGCTTACAGTCATTAGAAAAGAATGCTTGGTCTGTCTGTATCCTAAGACACCATTTTTCTCATTCTTTACGAGGCTCTTACTCAGCAGCAGTTTTAACAACTATGATGCTTGTGAAAAGAATTCATCCTTAGCTTACTTTTCACAGAAAATATTTTTTTCGGTGAGATGTTAACGGCTGGATCAACACTGGTTCATAATTGTAAAACTGAATTAAAAAAAATGCATTTTCACAACTAAAGTTCTAAGAAGGTAATTCTGTATTTGAATTGATCTCTCCCTTTAAAATTCCTAAATGGAGTGAATGCCATGAGAAGTCAGCTAACCAGTAAGTAGAGTCCACTTGTGTTTAATGCAGTCACAGTACAAACCCGTTCTACTGCTTCATAAAGAAAATGAGTGAACTACAACATCACATAGACCAAGTTACAAAGCAGAAAGTAGAGGAATAAAGATGTGGAGAGGTTTAAAAAAAGGATTAGGTAAGAAATAATAACAGGATTGGAACATTTCAGACTTTATGAAATATATTGTCCAAAAGAGGAAAGAGCATATGAAACTAACAACCTACATATAGATGGCTTTACACTTAAATTTAGAGTTCTGGCAAGGGGAGCCTTAATCAAAGAAGCTACTAAAAGATCTATGGTAACTCTGGATGAGTATGAACTGCACTTTTTTCCACTATTGTTGCAACCAAAAAGCTCGTCTGCTCGGCTGTGTCTTTCCTGGTGCTGCTTGTGGAGCAGTTTCCTTTTATAACTCTGTTTCTTTCCTATGTCTGCTTCTATTCACCAGGCAAAGAAAGAAAGCTCTGATCATTAATACTCCACAAAATTCTGGTATCTAAATTTATAAATATTCTGGGACTTGCAGTTTTTACGACAAACCTAAAAACCCGTTTTAAATTCACTTCCAAGCCGCTATGATCGGCAGCAGGAAACCCCTGGCAGGTTTGCCAGCTTCAGTGAGCTTTACTGGTGGATTGCTGTTGCCTGCCAGTATGCAAGAACAGAATACTTTACTAGAATAATAACCCTGATTAACTAACTGCACAGAGGATTTTTTTAGATGGATTTTCTCACCTATAAATGTGTTAAAACTACTTTTTTTTTCAACTCATTCAAGCAAATAAAGCTAAGCTGTTCTAGCTTCCAAGTTTTGTAACTTAAGTGTTTCGGACACCCAGAACACTTTTGGTGTGAACGCAAGTTTCCACACTTTTATTTATGGAATGAAATTTTTTTTATTTTTCCAGCATTTCTTTCAATTTTTCATTTATGTTCTTTGTTTTAAACATAATGGCACAAGAATTCACATGATACAGAAGCTTCATATATATCCACAGCTTGGTTGGAGAATCTTCTGGCAATAAGTATTTGTTTTGAACTTCATTGACATTTCCAACTAACATGGAGGTAGTGGCATCATGCTGTGGTGATGCTTTGACTATGCCAGAGAGAGGGAATCAGATCTTAGCTCATCGGAGAATGGATAGACCTAAGAACTGTAGAATCATGGGTGAAAACAGTTTGCAAACCTTAAAAAAAGGTCTGTGTTTTCCTTTATAACTACGCAAAATATTTCTGGCAAATATTTGGCAAACTTGAGACACTTTTGATCTTGTTTGTCGTGCTTTTACCATCTTTACTTAGCCTCTGTCTCATTGTTAAATCATGAACACGGAGCTTAACACAGTCTATAGAAACCTGCAGTACTTTATATGTTTATTGGGTTCTTTTGTATGAAGGGTTAAAGTTTACAATATTAAAGATATATAATAAATAACTCTGAATTTCCCCAAAAAAATATTGTAACATCTATTTATTTGCAATATGATGAAATAATTAAATATTCTATTAAATTAAATGTTCTATTAAATTATGTAATATACAATAATATCATTAAATGTCCCATTGTACAACTAGTATGCTTAAATTATTCAATATAATTTTGGAAATAAAATTAAATAAGCACACATTTAAAGAAAGATTTTATTTTAGCATAGATATCAATCTGTATTCATTTAAAGCAGATGTATTGTTAAAATTATTCAATAAAAGGTCATTAAACTAACAGGGCAGAAATAGGGGGACTCCTATAGAGACCCTGAGGTCTGACTGGTTGCTGCACACAGGAAGACAAGTTCTTCCTAGTTTGCTATGACTTTCAGGTCAACATATCTTTACAATTCATAGCCCCAGATATCCAAAATTTAAAATTAATTTACCAAACATTCTGTGTTTGCAACGCCAGCCTTCATATCCCTCGTTTAGTCTGAACTATTTCCAATTAGTGCACACGTGCATGAAACAGTTTAAATCAGCAAATGTTGATCCTGTCTGTGACAGTTTTTTCCATGCTGTATCACCGTAGCACTCACACTAATATTAATAAAAATGTCAATATTTATTGATGTATTAAATAAACAGTTCATTAGTTATATTTTTAGATCAGACTAAGTTCCATATAAAATGATAAAAAACATTTTCACCTATTTAATCTACTATTGTTTATTCTGAGTCATTTAATTGATATGAAAAAGTAAAAAAACACATCAAACAAATGTGAGTAAAACTCTTTCTTAATAGCACTGTAACTGTTCTATCAAATAATAAATAAGAATTTATGTTGAATTTCTTAGATTTAGTACAGTTTTTCCAGTTCATGTTGAAACTATCTTTTAAATTTTGGATTCTTACTTTATAGTCAGATGCAGCAAAGGCTTGTGTCTTCCTGTGGGCTGGGCTTCTGTTAAAGCAAGTCTGGACAAAGTTATGCACAGCACCACATAAAGGGGCCTGAACTATCAATATTGTGTAATTATATTCAGTATGGCTTTCTGGGCCATTGCATGCTTGAACTTGTTACAGGAAACCACAAACATCTCTTCTGGTGATCCTAGAGCATTATTCACACGGATCCAAAAAGCAGCAAAACAGGAGTTTATCAAATGGTACAAAAATACAATACTTTTCAAATTGAATGTTCATAAATAAGTATTTCAAACTTGTGAGTCATTGCCATGTGAATTTTGTTTACTGCATGTGATGATACACCCATGTGCAAGACTGACCACAGCTGAACCATTTCCAGTAATTGTTGATCAGCCTTGCAGTCCAACTTGGAGGAATTTATGCCTATTAATTCCTCAGCACACAACAGCATCGACTCTTCTGCTTCAGCTGCAAAGTTCCACCACATTTCTATTACTTAGGATTCAGACTACATAATTACAAAAGGTAAACCTCATTCTGCTTAAAAACATTTTTGGTATTTGAGTGTTTTCTGTGATTCTCTCACCAAGTCTGACCATATTCTATTGACAATAATCATACCCTTTCACATTCTTTATCTCTAAAAGGAGAAAAGGCTCCATTACTTATCTAACTCACTCTAAGCAACACAAGCTAAAAACAACCACCACGATTGTCTCACTGGGCTTTTATTTATTTTGCAGTATTTGTGTTTTTCTTTCTACTTACACAATCTATTTTGTTTTGATCAGTCGTGTTTCATCAAGATGACACTCTTCTACAATTACTGAGAGGATACCGCTGAGCAATGAACCTTTCTCTTCACTGCTTAGACAGAAACTCAGTTTTTGTTTGCATTTTCATAATTAAAAGTATCATTATCAGAAAAAAACCCAGTCTAGAAAACAGTCCCTCCTATTATAACCTAGTCTAACTGAAAAACATGTCATAACGGAAATGACAGTTTTCCACAAGGGAAACCATGACATTGTCACATTTTGGTTCCCACGTTTTATTTGGCCTGTTCATCCAGGTCATGTGACTATAGGGTTTCTTCTATTGTAAAAAAAATTGTCAACTATTCTCTTTCCTTATGTGGAAAATGTAACAATTAAAACAAAAAATCTGCATTTTAATGCATTGTATGATATTTGTAGTGGGAAGTCCACAAAATACTCTCATCATTTCAAAATATTTAATTTAAATTGTGGAACATGAGCTCTGTCTGCAAATTATTAGCAGCACACATAAGAACCACTGTGGAGACAGGGAAAGGGGAAGAGAAAGAGAGAGAGTGCAAGTAAGAGAAAGAAAGAAAGAAAGAAAGAAAGAAAGAAAGAAAGAAAGAAAGAAAGAAAGAAAGAAAGAAAGAAAGAAAGAAAACCCCATTTAATGTGATAGAGCACTGAGTAAATTTAACTAACCTTCTCAGGAAGCAGGGGGTTGCACTGTACATGATTTGGGGTCCAAGGACTCCCACTGAATGCTTGGTAGAAGCCTGCAGCACTGAGAAAGAGCTCCTCACTAAACACAAAATGATTAGACAATGAATAGTCGAGAATCCAAGCGAGGGTCAGAACCAAAGACAAGGGTAATAGATGGGGAAGGTAAGGGACTTGTTAAGGTTAATGTCCAGAATACTGAGGCAAATATGAGAGTCAATGACCAATGCAAGAGAATCCAAAGAAGCAAATAGCAAGGCGAACAGAGAACGCTTAAGTGTAGCAGAGCAGCATGAAAACAGAACAAACAAAAAATCACATGGTTAAGGACAGAAGCCTTAAAATAGTGACCTATTTTAATCCCTTATCTGGTAGACCATCAAGATATAGATTTGAAGTTATAGCAAGGGGAGATTTGCACTGATGTCTCTCTTGTTTTGTTGAAGTTTATTTTACTGTTGCTCTGTGGATCCCCTGTTTAGGATGATTTTACTAAGCCTCATTTACCAAATGCCTTTCTCACCACAGTACTTTAAAAGTGCTTTTTTCCATTGGTTTGGTCTTTCTTTTTTCCCTGTGGAACATTCATCTGTGGCAATTCAAGAAGGCCTACATATGTAAGGCTTCTTCCAAATACCTCAAAATGTAGATCCTTCCTCCTATTTGTATAGCTCTGATCACTGCATCTTTTTCGGGAACAATAAGAACACTATCCTGGGTATGAAAATAGCTCTGAATTGCTGTGCAGAGTTTGGATGGCCTTCAGTCTTACAGACATCATTAGACTTAAGACACGTACAGATGAAGCCAGTCAAATCTGGACCAAAGCCTCCCGGTCAAGAATTTCAAAATTCTTTTTTTTTTTTTTTTTTTTTTTTTTTTTTT
>JAUZNJ010033317.1:0-13222 GCA_034780135.1 Jordanella pulchra
CTAAAAGCTGCAGGACTGCGGCCCTCCAGGACCGACTTTGGACATGCCTGATCTAAAGGGTTAAAAAACAGATACGGTAGTTGGAAAAAATGTTCACTCATGTTATCATTAAACATTTTCAGCAGTTTTATAGACATTCAATCTTAATTTCCATAAGTTTAAAATCAAAGTAATTTCTATTTTTGTCCCAATTAACATTTACAATTGCACATAATGTTTCTCTTCAACCCTGTTACTATATTAATACTTATTAAAATAATCTTTAGTGACATTTTAAGATGGCAAGACTTTAACATGTTGTCCTTCTAATAGATTAAATAAGCTCATGCATGCTGCTTTTGTGCGTAAGTAAAAATTTAAAATTGATAAAAATTAGTAAGGAAGAGCACTGAAAATTTAAAAAGTGTTGAAATGGATTGAGGAAATTGCTGAGAGTAAACCAAGGCAACTATTTGGTCAAATGTTAGAATTTAGATCAAATATACATTTGCATGCTTAATTGTAAAAGGATTTTTCTAAAAAAGATTTTTAATTATGTTTTTCAGGTTCAGGAGAATCTTTAACGGTATATGATGCAGGAAATACCTCCTAAAAAGTGTGCAGTTGATTGTTGAGCTGGAAGAATTATATTTTGTGATTCTTCCAGATGTTTTTTTTTTTAAGAATAACAAAAATTAGATGATTAAAAAATGCATTTTTTTTTAAATATTGCACTTTGTGTTGTCTTGAAATGAACCTAAAATGTCCTGGATTGAGATATTTTGGACTGGATTTAGTTATTCTTACAATTCACCACATGTTCAAAGTGCTAAAAGGTCTTTCAAATGTAACTTTAAAGAATTTGTTCTTATAAAAAAATGATTTAGGCAAAGCAGGTTTATTTTTATGGCACATCACAATAGCAAGACAATTCAGAGCTGCACGAGGAAAGGGATATAACTACTATAATAATATAATATAATATAATATTAATATAATATAACTACTATAAAGATAAGACAAGTAATTAATGAAAAAGATGAAATGAAAGGAAGGTTTTTTTTTTTTTATTTAGCTTCCAAAGGTTCTTTTAAAGAAACCAACAGCCATATCCTTTGTGCTTCCAGTTGGAACGGGAGTTGGAGGTGTGTGAGAAGGAGAGCGGGGAGCTGCAGGAGTACGCCAACTCGGTTCTCCAGCAAATCGCAGACTACTGCCCAGATATCCTGGAACAGGTTGTCAATGCGCTGGAGGAGTCATGTTGACAAATCTAACCTCGGACTCACAGAGCCCAGAAAGCCCCACCCATCACCTCCCTCCTAGAAGAGGATTTATGGCTGGGGCCGTCATCCTCTCCACCTGGCAACAAACATCCAGGGAACAGAAGTGCTTTTCAGTCTCATATCTCCATCTTAGATTTGGTTGGTTCCTCAAAATAAGGAAATTCAACCAGAAACACTTTGAGGAAATATTCTGTTTAGTGCAAATGAGGGAAGAGACTTAAAGCACAGGCCTGATCATGTCAGGCACGCACACTGGAATGATCTTTACTTTTAATTTAGTCTCTTCTCGCAGATGCAGTGGGAGAGATGTTCCAGATGAAGAATAGAGCGTGACCCAGAGCAGTGACGGACTCTCATACCCTTTACCTCGTATATTTATCTCAAAAAACCTCTCATGTTAAAGGGGATACATTTTACCCATCATTGGGACAGAAAAGCACTTCTTTTCCTGCTATTTCTTAGGAAAGCTGCTACATCCAAAGGGAGCAAAGAGGAGCGGATTTCAGAGGTGCAGCTTGGAGCAATGTAGATGTTTGTTTCAGTCTAAAGTTGCCTAACATGACACAATCTAAAGGCAACTTTTCAACCAAATGAGCATAGACCGCTGCTTGAAGAGCTTCAGGTTTGGTCATCAGTGGCTGGGTCATTGGCATTAGAGGGGTTCAGCCTTTAACAGAAGAGTTTCTGAGTTTAGTTACTGCGTTCTCAAGCAGAGAAGAGGATTTAGGAGTGGAGAAGAAGAGCTTTTATCCTTGAGGTATTCATTTCTCGGTGGCTTTGCACACAGTGTCTACTTGTTAATGGGGTATGCAATGTTTCTTTGAGAACGTTCCCGTGGCCTTGGAGCATGCACAGAAATCAGTACAGGACCTAAATGCCGAGGTATTTACGCCTCTGTAATACTGGTGCTATGGCATGATGTAAGAACTGATCCTCATCCAAAGTTTCTAATGGATTTCCTTAAAGCCCACACATTGATCGATGCCCTTTTTTTGTACGCTCAGATGCCTCTGTTGGTGTTTTCTTCTTCTTTTTTTTGTTTTTTTTTTGTTTGTTTGAATATTCAGGGCTGTGTTTTTTCAATTACTAAGTGCTTTGATTGACATTAACAGAGAAAATAAAAGTCACTTTTCAAGCAGATTTTGACTTTTTAAATCAGTTTGTAAATAATGTGATATTTAACACGTACAGTAACTGAATAAAAGTAATACCGTGGAAGGTGTTGTGCATTAAAAGGAAAAAAAAAAAATCAGAAAAGTTCAAAGCAGTGCAGTTGTCTTTTGTGTCTAATTTTGTCTCCTGGGGGACAAACGTATGTGTGACGGTGCTGCCATAAACTGCAGAAAGTCTATGTTCTATAGAGAAATATATATAAATAAGATATATGAGAAGTTTTACTGTATCAATATGCATTGAATGTTTGCACAGAATCTCCAAGAGCAAGTTGCTCGGAATGAGAGATGAGTTTAAAAAAAAAAAAAAGGAAAAAAAGGTGTTAAAATAATGTGCGAAGTTCAGACATTTCAAACCGTGACTATGTGATGGGAGAGTACTGTTGAGTTTGTTTCTAATTGTCTTTTTCAAATAAATAATCTCACCAAATGGTGAAGCTTTCCTGAGATTCCCATGTTGTCTTTTCTTATATCGATGGTTTTCATGGCTGAACTTGGAGGATAAAAACAAATCTTAAGGCTGATCTTGGCCTTCCTGCTATAAAGGGTTTAATTTGGTAGGTGTTGGAGTAAGAACCAAAGACAATAGCTGGAGTTAAAAAAGAAAAAAAATCAAAACTGGATGCTTGTTCTCCGTCAAACTGAAGAGCTGTTTCTCTCCCTTTAGCTCCTAACAGCTAAAAATCAAAGAGCTTTTTATTCCCCTTTTGTTTTGCTTCCCTCCTGCCTTAAGGTCTCATTTCTTTTCCTTTCAATTTCTTTTTGGGAACACCGAGCTAACCGAGGCGCTTTAATTACGTCTGATGGATTTTTTTTTTTTTTTTTGCATTTGTATAAAAAGAATAAAATGTACTGCTGTCTGTTCATGTTAAAAATCAAACTGAATTAAAAAAATATGTTGGTCACATGGATTTTCTATGTATGGAAAAGAATAAATTATGATCCTTGTTTTTTTTTTTTTGTGAAACTTTCTTTTTCCTTCTAATCAACAAAAACAATCCTACTTTAGATTTTAATTCACTTAAACCAGGTAGTAATTTTATTTTTACTTCCATCAAGGTATTTTGGGATTTTAAAGTTTTATTTTTCAAAACTACAAATTTTCATCTTACTTTACCTGTGGCTTAAATGTCATTTTAATTAGATAAGTGGTTGGAATGACCGGATTAACATTAGTTTGAAGGTCAGTATTAGTGTAGGGCTGCAACTAATGATTATTTTGCTAATCAATTCATCTGTTGATTATTTTTTCAATTAATTGATTAATAATCGGATGGTAAAAGATTTCTAAAAGATTTTTCAAAGAGTTAAACCCACAGAGAAAATAATCTCTGTAGAAAGAAAACCTTTAAATTATTCACTTTTAAAAAAGGTGGATCTGGTTATTTTCAACAAAACAGACAACTTAAACATATGTATATTCTTTATTCATAAATACCACTATTTTATGAATATAAAACATCTTAAATTACTGTTTGCTTGGACAAATACTCTGGCGTTATGGTTGAAAGCTCTTCAGGCAAAAAGACAAACATTGAAGAACAGTAATTGCATATTATCCGTGTAGCTGTTATCACCTTACTGTTGCTGTGGTGGCGAAATCCGTGTTTTAAATTACTTTCTTAGAAATCTCACACAAATAAAAAAGATGTACACAAGTCAAGAGACAGGAGTGATTCACTCACTTCAATTTGAAGCACAACTTTGTCAGCAACTGGTCATTCAGTACAAACAAGAATACTTAAACAATAACAGAAATGAGAACCGCTATGTCCAGGAAAACGGCAACGTCTAGAATAAAAACTTTCTATTTTTTTTCTTCTGAAATTTACAAGCGTCTTAACGTAAAAAAAAAAAATCTAAAAAATATACAATCTAGTAGGCACTCCTGTGTTCAGTGGGCGAGGTAGCTAGATGGTTAGAATGTACACAGGCTCCTGGTTTATCAAACTTTTGGGGTAAAAAAAGTCTAGATACCTTGAAAGACGTAATTTTAAGTTGGGTCCCTCCTTGTCTGATCACTGTTTAGGAGGCTATATTAAGAATGCATACAGGTGAACGACAGTACAATACAAGATGAAATGCACACACCACAAACTGTCACCTCACTCTCTCGCTCTCCGTCATCTGCCACAATCCCAGGTTTAATACTTTAAGGCACGGGAGCTGCGTTATCCTCTCCAGACCCCTCTTGGTGATCTTAGTGCAACCATACAGATCAATCCCTGTCAGCTGAGTCAAATGGTCAGCTATCAGCTCCAAACCTTTGTCTGTGATTCGTACACACTGCCCAATGTTGAGAGTTTTCAGTTCGTGCATCTGGCGCACCATTCTGTTAATCCCATCATCGCTGATGTGACAGGAGCACAGAGAGAGAGACTTGAGCTGATACAGGCCCTGGGCGATGTATGCCAGGCTCTGGTCTCCGATCTTATCGCAGAAAGAGACATCGAGGCCGGAAAGCCGGAGGGAGCCCATAGCCAGATGCATTATCCCAGTGTCACTGATGTTATCGCAGGAGCGCAGGTTCAGGCTGCACAGCTGGGTCATCTGTGACAAGTGGATCATCCCTGCATCCGATATCCCCCCACAGAAGCTAAGGTTGAGCACTTTGAGCTTGTTTAAACCCTTTGAAACATGTTTAAGAGAAAGATCTGTCAGCTTCTGGCAGTCCTGCAAGGTTAACTTCTCCAGAGTTAAGCAGCCCTCTGCAGCACTGCGGGTCATTCCAGAGAGGTGACCGATGCCCACGTCGGATACATGCCTGCAGCTGCGAAGGTTAAGGCTTTTGAGTCGGTGCAAACCCCAGGCGATGAGCAACAGGCCAGTGTTTGTGATATTGCTGCAGCCACCGAGCTCCAGCACCTCCAGGTTCTTCAGGTACTGGGCGATCCTTCCCAGACTGGAGTCTGTGATCTGCTTACACAAGCTAAGGTTCAAGACCCGCAGGGATGGGATGTCCTGCACAAAGGCATGTCCCAGACCGTTGTCGGTGAGGTTGAAGCATCCACATAAGTTAAGGCTTTCGATCTGCGGCATCCCCTGAATCACGTAGCTCAGACTGCGCCTCAGGCTGAGGATCTGAACCTTCTTGATGCCTCTGGTCTGCAGACTGGGGAACAGAGACGGGTTGGCTCTCCGTAGATGGAGCTTAGCTTCCACCCCCCTCCACACAGACTTGTGGTAGGAAGCGTCTCTCCAGGCCGCGCACACTTGTGCTACCCTGCCTTTGTCTTTAACGTCCAAGTAACTGAAAATAATGGCCAAGATTTCCGGGAAAAGGCACGATATGTGTGTTTCCGTTTGAAACATGACTGCTGGATGACTTCTGGCGGCAGCACAGGTTGCCTAGGAGCGACAACAAAGCGGAATTAGCTCCACGAAACTTAGTCTGTAGCATTAGCTACTGTCAGCAAACAAGTTAGCATTGGTTAGCAACAAAAATACACTTGGACCCTAAAAAATACACTATTTTATTATTACACAGTCATAAAAACATGCTTACGGCATAGTTAATATGTAAAGGAAGTATGTTTACATTAGAAAAGTAATATTTACCAAGAACGGGTTGCCTTAGCATACGCTAGCTGTCTAAAGTTGAGAGCTTGAAAGCCGCCGAACCTCCTCGTCCGGAACGACGTACTTTTTACTCCAAATCATCTCAAGCCAACAAAAGAATGTTTCATGTTGGAAAATATTTTAGCTAAACGTCTGTTTCCCGGCAGTTTCCCTTTTAGATCAGACATTAAAGTACAGCCTTTCCCTATCGCGCCTGAGCAGCAGCAGCAGCTGGAAGCTAGCTCGCTCGCCCAGCGGCTACTAGCGGAGCAGAACAGTTGTAGCAAAAATGGTGGTACGGCCGGTGTTGTGCTGAGAAACTCATGCCCGCCGAGAATTGCATCCCCTGCCGCGGGAGCGCGCATCGCTCTGAACTGTTAGCAGAGGATGCATTTTTATTGGCAAAGCCTATTAATAGTCTGCCAATATTTGCATCCCCTGCTTATTTCCCCCAAGTATTGTCCTTTTTATGTGAAACTGTTAAGATGATAAGTGTAATTATTTAGTAAATGTTATTTCACTCTTAACTCTTTATTTCTTAAAGTTAGGAGGGGGTGAATCTTTTGGCAAAGCAAGGTATTAGCTTGCTGAGATTTGCATATAAATCGTGCTTAACTATGTAGTGGAAGGAGAGAGATACACAGCGTTCATTTCTTATCATTTAAAGGCAACAAGGCAACTATTGGAATACTAACACAGTCTCTATACAACAGTGGTAAGAAAAATGGTATTGCTGAAAGAAAGCATGTGTGCAATATGCTGCGATCCATGTACTGGACACAGAAAATGTTTGGAAAAAGTATCTTTGGTAAAACAAAAGAAAAATAGAAGTGATCGACATGCACGATGTCATCTTAAACACAATGGTTTTTGAGTTGTTCTAGTTGTTGAGTTGTTGTAGATTAAACCTGGAGCTTTTTTTAACCGAAGCCTCGCTTCTGCTATAGAGCCAGCAGAGGGCAGCACTGCTCTGAAAAAAGCCCCCAAATTAATTTAAACACATAATTGAGCTCCAGTAATGAGTCAGAAGGCTTTCTGTGCACTCTGTAGATATTTAGACACATATGAAAAGAACTAATATCAACCCAATGCAAGGTGAGATGTAAATGGATGATTTCTATGATACAGAAAGGAAACAAAAACTAGAGACAGAAGGAAATATGAGTGATAGAGATTCCCCTCTCGACCTCCCCTGTGGCTGAACTTGTCTCTGCTAATGACCCTGTCTGCTGGCTCCCATAGACAGATGGTGAATTAACTTCAATTAGCCCAATCCTACTAGATCTCCTCTGACAGCTCATCACACTCACTCACTCACTCACTCACTCACTCACTCACTCACTCACTCACTCACTCACTCACTCACTCACTCATGTAGAGATTGTGTTGTTTCAGTTTAAATTGATCCAGCATAGAGAACTTCCTTCTGAGTTTAGAAGCCTCTTTTTTTGTGAACATATTTATTATTACTATCAAATATATCCATAGAGCAAGAAATAGAAAACCAAAATAAAGTTATTACTGGGTCACAGAAGCTTCATCATTAACAGGATGATTGCTTGGCCTTCCTACAGTGTTTGATAGAATATATTATCTTTAGACTCTCTATCTAAGAATTAATTATACTTATGGAGACCTAAAACTATCTTTCTGATACAAACCTGTGTCTTAATTGTACCAGTAGGATTTGAATTAACCTATTAAAAAAGTAAAAAAAAACCATGAAATCAATGTTTGGACTTTTCCAAATTGTTGTAAAGGCACCGCTCTACTACTGCATGTAAACATAAACCTTTAAAGCAATCGAAACAAAATTTCTTGATAAAAAATTGCACTCATTTTTCTTGCATTTTATAAATAGAAAGGATATTAATGATCCAAAGTGAAGACGTTTGTTGTGATCTAATGTCAGAAAGCAAGAAGAAAATGTTTATTTTTCTTTTTTTGTATAGTATGTAAAAACCTGGTTATTACTGGGTCTGAAAAATCTAATCTGAATAACCTCAAATTTATTTTCAATAGTAAAATTTGTTGTGTTTAACAATTTTTTTTCTGTGTAAATACATCTCCCAGCATAAACCAGTCATATACTGTGGTTGTGGCTAACATACAGTACGAGCTGTTTCCCACACACTGATGCTCATGCAGAGACCAGAGATAGTTAGTGTTGCATGAACTCCTGTCATTGTGTACAGCGTTAGGGAGCTGTGAGTGTCCATCCTTCAAACGCTGTGCAGCACACTCTTTGAGTGACTAAGCCAAGTGACGTCTCAAACAGAGTGTGACGATTGCCTTACAGGATACTCTTGCTGACTGGTCAGTTCCTCTGAAGTGAAAAAGCAGGACAGAGATGTTGCATGTGTCTAACAGGTATTGTCCAAGCCACAAAAAGGACTCCATCTGGGAGTGTGACCCCCGACCTGTCCTTTAAACAGGGTCAGCAGGTGCTTAGTGCAGGGCCAAAGGTCAGAAGGTCAGTAGGTCAGTTTGTCCACAGCTAAAAACAATCGCATAGCAAAGCAGCAGGACAAACTCTCTGGTTAAGCAGCCACATGCAGCCCATGTACTTCTCCATCTTCGGTCAAGTACAAACTGTACATGTTGGTGTGTTTGTTAGTAAAAACCATGTTTGTGTGAGCTGGGGAGGAGGGTGATCCGCTTCAACCCTATCAGCTGCTCTGATCAAAGCACCTAGAAGGCTGGCAGGATGGACAGCAGCTGGCTGTGAGGAATGTTTGACCTCAGGAGCAGAGCAGCATCATATCCCCATCTGACCTCTGACCTCAGCTTGGATCATGAACAGGTTGCTCTGAATCATGGAGCTTCCAGAAACACCTTTAAAAAGAAGCACACAAGTGTGAAGCAGGAGAGAAATGATGCAGGAAATAAAAAATTTGCATCCCTGCACTCCGACACACATCAATTCTAGTGCCACTAAATGCCTTCAAAAGTCATAGTAGGTTACTAATTCTAAATACAGCCCACCTGTGCATATTTTAAGTAGTGAAGAAGCTTAAAGATAGTTTAGGTTCAAAGGAATATCCCAGAGCACCTCAGAGAGAGCTGTCCAAACCATCATCTTAAAACATGAAGATTATAGCACAACCTTAAACCACCTAGACTGGCAGATCCAGAGGACCTGGCGATCCAGAGATCCGAAGCATGGCTGGGAAAATCTATAAACAGAATAACTCCTTAATGCACATTCAATTAAACTACCTTTAGAAGGACGGTAAAAAGAAACTCACTCCTTAAAGAAAATCCCATTTGCAGCCTTTCATGAACTACGTAGGGAGCATAGTGAGCATGTGGAAGAAGGTGATCAGGTCAGAAAAGACCAAAAATGACATTTCAACTTCTAAGAGGACAACGCTAAACATGTAGTCAGAGCTACACTATAATGGTTTAGCTCAAAGGATATAGATGGTGCATAAAGGTCTAGTCAAAGTCCAGACCAAAATCCACTTGAGGTTCCATGGAAATACTAGAAAGCTGCATGAAAACAACACATATTTTCCTTCGACTTCGTGATAATGAACAGCTTTGTGTTTTATCACAACATTTCCTTTAATACAAGAACATGTAAAGAAAAGAGAGATTCTAGGCATATGAATGCATGTCCAATGTACTATACATCTGTCCTTCTTTAGAGGAAAAAGGAGAATGGATGCATCTTTATGTGGAGAGAAGGAGAAAAAGACGAAGGAAGCGATGTCTGCAGGAAAAAAAGTGATAAATGAGGAGAAATGAGTGAGATGTGGGTTGAGGTGTTAATGCTTGTGTCTGTGAGTCACAAGGCAAAAAAAATGTAAAAGAAATATGATATCACAATATGGATAGAGAAGAGGTGAGTTAAGGAAAGACACAGAAAAACAGCAGGAGGAAAGAAGTTCAGTAAAACTCTGGTTATTTTATTTCGTTGTCTTGCTTTGGATATAAAGAACAACGTTTGCAGCTTCAGTAATCATGAAAAAATATTTTTGAGAAATCTGTTTATATTGTTTGCAAAAACTTGCAAAAATTGTTTTTTATGGTTTATTAAGGATGAGATCTAGTTAGCTTATCCTTGGTCAAATCGTCAACTTCAGTTCCACTTCCTTTCCATAGGTCTTAGCCTTTTATTTTACTTTCCAAAGGTCTTAGCCTTTTATTTTACTTTCAACAAATTAATAAAGAGCATTTTTTTAATTTTATTTTTGTTTGCTAAAACCACTGAACTTTGACCTCTGAATACTCAGGAAATCAAAAGGTTTATAGTAAATCCCTGCAGCTTATGTCCTTCTTGAGTGTTTCCTTTTCCTTTCTCATTATTTTAAGCACACTCTACACAGTGGGGGGTTATTGTGAGATGCATGTTTCTGGCTACAGTAAAAAGGTTCAAACAACAACTTCAAAATAGTTTCAAAAAGCTGTTAGGAATATTGATAGTTTTAAACTACGTAGAGGTGGGTTTGCTGCTATGCTTTTGGATCTTTGCTCATAACACCTCCTGGATAGCTTTCATTGT
This sequence comes from Jordanella pulchra, assembly GCA_034780135.1. NCBI lineage: Eukaryota > Metazoa > Chordata > Actinopteri > Cyprinodontiformes > Cyprinodontidae > Jordanella > Jordanella pulchra. Next base: position 10,500 of record JAUZNJ010033317.1, read on the forward strand.
CTCAATATCACCTCATTGTCTGCAGTTTTTTGTATTTTCACGGATTATTTTTGTCTGATGTAAAATTAATGTCATGATTGGAAACGTTGTGTGAGAGAAAACGGAGAAAATTAGAGAAACCATGCGGACAGGCGATTTGTCATATTACTGTATGTAGCACATCGATTTAGATGACAAAATCATAAATTTTTTTCATATTGTTTTTTTTTACACACTTATAAGGCAAAAAATTTAAGTCACATAGCTCTAAGCCACAATTGGAGGAAAGTATTATTTGAGCTTTAAAGATTTCTGCTACTTTTTTCTGTCCCTGACTCCTTCTTTATTTATACCTGTGAAATCTCATGCAATCCAGAACAACTGAGAAGCAGCTACATCAGGCATAGTTTTTATTAAAACAGCCAAAGGTTGAGTTTTTGTTTGTAAGAAAAACCAAGCAAATAAAAATCTCCCTCTTTATATTTACCAGAATCTTGGGTTTTGCAGAGTTACATGAAACTTTTAATCGTTTTTGTCTTAACTGTGATTTGATAGAAAACTGGGGAGGACCAGTTTCTTCAAAGAAAGAATGACAGAGGCTGTGTACTTTCCGCATTGGTAGAGGGAAATCTTTACAGAGTTTACAACAATGAAAAACAGGAGGTGAGAAGAGAGTAAGATAAAAAAGAAAAACACGGAAAAACTAAAAGGAACAAAATAAAAGAATCATGCTGAGATAAAAGCTCTATGAGAAAAATTGTCCAAAAAACACCCAGTTTTTCTTTCATTTTCACTGTCACTCTGTCCCCTTCTTATGCCCATCAGAGGCTTATATCATGTCTTTCACAGCAGTGCAGTTCAGTTGCAAAGACTGCTTTCAGTGCTGCTGCCTGTTATATAAACACCTTCAGATTAAACTGGGATTTTCATGAAGGGACAGATAAATCAGTGGGTGTTACAGGTATACATCTCTACTTATCTTTATGAGAAATTGGTGCAATTTCATTTTCTTTTTCTGTTATGCATTTCCGCCTATAACAGAGAGGAGCTTGAAATGCTGGAATCAGCAGATTTGTTTGGATTATGTTTAACTAGAGACTCTGTGGTAAAGTAAACAGAAACAACAACAACAGCTTAACCTTAATTAAAAACCAGTATTAGATGAAAATGTAAACGCTTTCATGTGAGAAAAGCAGGAGGTGAACATGAATACTAATAAAAGTCAAATTTCACTTATTTAATAACCTTTTGATAGATCGCTTAATGGTTTAAGTCTTATTCTTATAAATGATTCCATGATCTCTTGAATATTAAGGACTTACATAATATAAAGAAAACTACCAAGGTTCCAACATAAATGGTGATGCCACAGGGAAACTTTGTGTTGAAATATGCTTAATAAATCAAAAACTTTTATAGATACAGAAGTCATTTTTAGCTATGATGAACAAATATGCATACTTTAATGTTTCTACAAAATATTAAGTGGCCACGGTGATGATGTAAGAATGTGGTTTGTTTTGAAAGATTTCAGTCTGATGCTTTTTTGGTGCAAGATAGTTTTCATGCCCCTGAACAACCCAGCTGAACAGCTAAACCCTAAATGATATTGAAAAAAAATCCTTCTACAGTATGTGGGCACTAGAAAGGTCTGAAGATGGTCTGTACATAGTTTTGTGTTTGTACATAAAACGGTTTAGGAGAGGTGGCGATTTGAAAACATGTCGTTTAGAGTTTCAGACTACGAGTTTTGGACGCTCACCCAATGGATTTCTATTGAGGGAAAACTGTAAATCCCACATCAATGAGAGTTACATTTAATACATCTTTACAAAAATGCCCACGTTTTGATGTATAATTTGTGTGGGTAGTTTAAAAAATTCAGTGAAAAATTCAGAAGTTTTTTTCCACTAGACTGTGCTACTCTAGCAGCACGGACCTTCCGCCATTGACTTCCATTATAAAGCTAAAAATCTGTAAAAATGTTTAAATGTTTGAAGCTTGACTGAAGCAAAACTGTAAAAGATAGCAAAAAGCTGAGTTAAACAGTAATAAAAGAAGGCTGTGGAAATGTTTTAAAAGTTGGATGGTGTTTCTAACTGAAAGTAGTTGAAGGGCAAAGTAATTTTACAGAAACCCATTTATTTCTATTTGACAAAAAAAAAATGCAGAAAAGACTAAATAATTTAAAAACAAAAAGAGGTAGAAATTCAAAAAGATATACTCATCATGTCGAGAATGAGCAGAATATTGGGAAATTTGAATGGTTGAAATAACACAAAGTATGCAGAAGTCGTTAAGGTCAAAAAGGTGTACGGAAGAAACCAGAAAAAGAAGCGTGAATGCTTTACAAGAATTCATTACAATACAGACACCAGTAACATAAAGCAAACACTAACCGTTTTAAAAATGAAATATTTAACACAAAGGAAACACAAAGATAAAGAGAGTAACGACCAAAATAAACGAATCTAATAATAATAATAATATAGTGCCAAACTTAGAGGTCAAACTGTCTTCTGTCATTTTGCCACTGTCAGACTAGGAATCAATCAATCAATCAAATTTTATTTGTATAGCACATTTCAGCATCAAGGCATTTCAAAATTCTTTACATAATTAAAATAAAAACAGCATGTGACGCAAACAGTGAGGAAGAGAAATAAGAAGAAAGAAATAAAAAAGATACATACATTGAAGACATCAAAACCCACACTCTAATCCTAATTTAACCATAAGCAACT
>JAUZNJ010033319.1:0-38185 GCA_034780135.1 Jordanella pulchra
GATGAAATTAATTTATTGCAAAGATATAGAAGATAAAAACTCAGCCGGGTCACTTTTGACCCATGTTTTGCATCAAAAGGTTAACTGAATTATTCAGTGATCTGAACAGGGTTAAAAAAATGGTTTAATTGCTTGCAAGTCATAATTACTATTGTAGAAACAGATGAATTTGGCAAAACATGAGTTTAAAAGCTCTACTGCTCCTTTCCTTGCCTAAAAACACTTGAGATTCTGAGGGATACTCGTTGGGTTTTTGTTTTTCCTTTTTTCCTGATGCCAAAAAAAGTTGTTCTTTACCAAATGCTTAGTCAGAGCTTCCATCTTTTGATTTTAAATGCTGTCAGAATCATCTGGAAATTTGAGATAGTTTTCAAATGAAAGCTGATTTAAAAAAAAAAAAAAAAAATCTGTAAGACTTAAGTCTGTAGGAGTCGTTTTGCTAAAATGTTGCCTCTAATTAAAATAGATCAAAAGCCAACATATTTATTAAACAAACTACAGTGATATATTTTAAGTTTTTATATCAATTTCAATGATTGACTTGCAGGTCATGAAAAATCCACAAGTCAGATTCTTAGATCAATAAAGATATTAGGTGTAATATCAACCTATTAAAAAAACAAAACAATTATTTACTGTATCATAGGAACACAGTTCTGGGTTTCTGTTTAATAAGTGGCAATGTGGCATGGAGATGATCAACTTGTGGCTCCACACAGGTAGTCATGCAGCTCAGGCTGTTTTAACTCAATTGATCTCCGTCTGTTCAGCTGCTTAAGCTTTTCTCACCAAGAGGAGCACAGGTGTGGCAAATTGCTGTCCTTTGTTTCTAACATTGACTTTGTCTATTTTAAAGTATGTGCAAGGCACTGCTGAACTGAGCCATCAAAACTGAATGTAATTAGTTTTAACGATATGAATGCCACCTGTGCCTTTCTTGTGACAATAAAGGATCAACATGAGAGAAACTACTGCAGGGATCTCCAGTTCCAGAGTCACTGCTCCAACTTGTAGATTGGAGGTGTCCAAATTCAGACCTTAAGGGCCGGCGTCAAGCAGGTTTTAATGTTTTTCCTGCTTTAATAAGCCTGATTCAGATGTTTGCAGTTTAAACCTCTAAAATATATAAGACAGCCTTCAGGGACTGATTCTGTACGCCTCTCCTCCAACACAGCTGAATCTAATATGGCTAAATTAAGCCCTGAGGCTGGTAATGTGCTGTAGAAATCTGGTAATCAGCCTTCATTTGGTTCAGGTGTGTTAGAGTTGAGAGGCATCTAAAAGTGGCAGGATTGTGGCTTTTGAGGACTGGAGTTGGAGACTACTGGATTATCGACTCTTTCAATTAATAACTCTTTATAGTTTGTTGTGTTTTTTTTGTCTTACAAATATTTGTCGGTAGATTGAACTTCAAATAGTGTTTCTAAAATAACCCTAACTGCCCCAAACACTTGTTCCTAAACTTATTTATGTCTAAGGACCTGCAGTCATGCAGCAGCACATTAAGAAGGGAGCCAGCTTATAAACTAAGATGGTTTGGGGCTGAAAACTTCATCTTTCGACTCTAAGAAGGCAAATATTACAGAACTTACTGATGATACAGAAACATCACAGTCTGGGTTTACATTTAGATTAAGTTGGAGAATAATTTGACTTTAGTCAGATCCTGTTTTTTCTTCTTTCTAATTCAAGTTTTCATTTCATGCTCTTTCACTGCCTTTCTGTTTTACAATGTCATCAGTCTTTAATGACTTTGTTTTACTGTTTCCATTTAACTGCAACGCCTTGAGTATGTTACCATCAGCTTCCATCTCTCTCCCCTCCTCAGGCTCCAGAGCCCCTCAGCTCTTTGAAGGCGATGGCCGAGAGAGCAGCGCTGGGATCAGGAATAGAGGGAGAGATCTCCAACCTACATGTATCCGACAGAGGGCTGAACGGTCAGGCACTATTTCCACTGAATTACCCACTCACAATTAACACGACATATTCTCCTCACAGTGGATCTTAGAATTCATTCACAGTACAGCACTTTCTTTCTGTACGTAGAAAGTACTTCTGAAACAATACAAATAAGTTGATAGTTAAAAAACTATAAAGTTGCAGCTTATATTTTTACATAAACAGATCTCCCTTCTGTGATTGGTTAGTTTATATGCTTTGGGTTTTTCTTGTACATTTTTCAAGAAATTTCAAAAGTAAATGTGTTGCCATCTTTCTGATAACCCAAGGTAAACATTTTTACTTTTGAATTAATCAGAAGTTGAAGAAAAGCAGATGGGGGGGGGGGGGAGGAACGTTGAAACATGCCAGTAATGGTTCTGCTGTTTGTCTTGGTTTTTTTTGTTTTTTTTTTTTTTTTTGTCCTTCTTCCTGTAGATATTTTTTCCGGTTCATCGGCAGCACCCGGCACACCTGCAGCTCCTCAGCCATCCGTTTCGGAGGTCAGCATCCCCCCCTCGCTTGGGGTTTGTCCGCTGGGCCCAACCCCTCTCTCCAAAGACCAGCTCTACCAGCAGGCGATGCAGGAGGCTGCATGGACGCACATGCCTCACCCCTCTGACTCTGAGAGGATCAGGTGAGGGTTTCAATACAAAGTCACAGTTTAATTTCCGATTTGATCTGGGTATGTTACTCATCTTGGCTCCCACTGCTCCTCTTTGCTTTTAAACTCTTTAAAAAGCAGCTTTTATGAAAACCTTCAATAGAAATAAAACCTAGACATTAAAACAAGCAAGCAGCAATAAATTAATCTTTGTAGATGTTCTTATTGTTGAAATCTAATGGAAAATGTGAAATTTGATCAAAGCTATACTGTTATAATTAGCTTTTTTCAGGGTGAGAAATTCCTCTTTTTGAAAAGTACTACAGTCCATGTTTTTAAGGGAATTTTTATTAGATTCAACCTGGATTTTCTGGACTATTAAAGGACAAGACATAATACAGATTAAACCACATTATGGTGCAAAGGCTAGGCTGAGTAATAAAAAGAAAACATGCAATCATTTGTGGTGTTATCTCTCAGCCAGCAAAAACTTGTACCTTTTGAATGAATAAGTGGGGTAGAAAAAGAGGATTGTGAAGCACAAGCCTTTCAGAAAGGTGAAAGACATTTACCTCAGCTGGAGTCTGTGCTTTAATATTCACAATATATCCAGGACCTGAGCTCCAGCTGTTCCTTGACTAAAGATGAAACAAGTCTTTCTCAGTGGTCCGATGTCCTCTTTTCATATAAAATTAAATGTTACATTTTATGGGGAAAGGCACAGCAGTTTATACTCGAAAATCAGTCTGAAGTTTCAACTGTCAGTTAAATGTCATTACAGTAAATTTGATTTCTTCAGGGGGGGATCGAAGCATATTAGAAAAGTTTAGGTGATAAAATGAAATGTTCATTCGGCAGGTATAACTGTAGCTTTAAAAAGATTGGAAAACAAAGACAATTAAGATTTTGTAAAATATTTATGGTATAATTTAGCTACATTTATTTAAATTAAAAGAAATAAAGATTAATTTACTGTGTAACAGATCTGTAAAGCTCAATGTCACCACTTTTTCTGTGGAGTTACTGAAATAGATCCTGTTATGAATATTTTCTTTATGTTTTAAAGGCAATACCTGATGAGGAACCCATGTCCTACCTTGCCATACCACCATCAAGTACCACCCCACCACTCTGACACCATAGAGTTCTACCAGAGACTGTCCACAGAGACTCTCTTCTTCATCTTCTACTACCTGGAGGTAAAAGTTTACCTTACTTGGTATTTTCTTTTTATTTACAGCAGGCTAATTCAGTGAGTTTTTTTTCCTCTCTTCCCTTATCAGGGCACCAAGGCTCAGTATTTATCTGCCAAGGCTCTAAAGAAACAATCATGGAGGTTTCACACCAAGTACATGATGTGGTTTCAGAGGCACGAAGAGCCCAAGACGATCACCGATGAGTTTGAGCAGGTACGTATTCTAAGCTAGTTTTCCATCCTTGCTAAAGCTGCAATTCCCTCTTAACTTGTTGTGGTTTTTTTAATGGTTGTTTCCACTCATCTCTCTCTCTCTCCCATTAGGGCACTTACATTTACTTCGACTATGAGAAATGGGGCCAGAGGAAAAAAGAGGGGTTCACCTTTGAGTACAGGTATCTGGAGGACAGAGACTTGCAGTGACACACAGAGAGGGACGCAAAAGGACAGAGAAAAACAAAACGTGCTGCTGTTGACATTCCGAGACTGAACTCCAAACTGTGGATAGAGATTGTGATGTGTAGTAGAACCTCCCTCCTGAAACAGGGGCCGGTGTCTGTATAGGCTGCATCTCAATGTGAAGCCCTAGCTCCTCGTGTAGTGCTTTTCTTTTACCTTTTCTTTTGTTTGTTTTCTTTGACACCACCACCCTGTGGGTCCGATCAAACATCCCTGCGCTGCACGAGCTGGGAAGGCTCCTTTTGGAGATCTGCGTCTGTGCCTGTTTGTGTACACACTCAGTATGTGGCATTAGGAAAATCCCTAATCCCCCCCCTCTCCCCCATGCATGTCTCTCATATTTTTTTTTTTCTTTTTCCGTTTCAACAATTCTCTGTACCACCTGCCCAACATGAGCCTGGAAGCCTTTGACTCGACACGAAAACAAACCTTGGATTTGATTGTTATGGTGCCCATCTTGTATTTTTCTGTAATTCGGTGGTTTAAAACGGGACGTTCAGTGGACATTTAGTGATGGTGTGTAGGAACGGCTTCTTTTAAGACCCTACAATGCCTGTTGAATATGGTCACTATTAAAGATAGTGAGCGCTTATCAATAGTTTTATTGATATTGTCTTGGTCGATTAAAAACGTGATTGAGAGTGACCACAGGGCCTCTCCCTGTGTAAGGGAAAGAGTCCTTATTGGACATGGATTAAATTGCTATGCAATTGAACTGGTCTCTGACTCTCTTTACAAATAAAATGTTTTTAAGTTAACCTCTCTAAGACATTATGGCGCCTTCATGTTTGTTATGACATAAGTGAAACATGTCTGACTATCATCGATTATTCATCATTGATACAAAAATAAAATACGCTGAGTGTAGTCAGTGTTGCTGTAGGTGCATCTCAGTGAATTGGGATAAAATGGAAATGTTAATTTCACTGATTCAATTCAAAAAAGGTACCTGATGTTTGAAGGCTGTAAATACAGTGATGAGCTTAAGTTTCTTAAAACGGTAAAAGATTAAAATATTCAGTGACATTACATGATGCAAATAAAGGAGTTTTAATTAAAACACTGTCATCCACTGTATCGCATAATTACTCAACTGTTGTTTGGGGCTCCTTTTGCTTGAATTACTGCATTAAGAGGCATTTTAGAAAGTGGGACGAGTCCAAACTCCTGCATACCAAAGGATTTTCAGGTGTCAGAAAGCCTGATGGCTGTTATCCAGCGTCTGGTTTATCCTGCAAGTTACTCTGTTAAACAACTCTTATCTGCGGTCTGTTGCACTTTTCAGATAATCTCAGACACAAACTGTTAAATTACTACAGTAGATGTTGGAGAGCAAATTCTCATCATGTTCCACCTGATCAGATACATTTTAACATGGATTCATTGATTTTTTTTTTCTTTTTTTTTTGGAGCAGATTTTGTTTTTGCTAGAGTCAATTCATTTCAAAATGTAACCACTGATGACACAATAACCTGTGCTGCATTAGGTTTGCATGCTAAAGGCAAACTGGAATTTTAACAATCAGCCCTAGTGTCCATCGGATCCACAATATCTAGGGGTCGTCCTTTGGTAGAATGGAGAGTTTCTCTGCCCACTGCAATGGACCATGGGGTTTTCAGTTACATTGTATAACTGAGCTTTGCAAAAAAAAAGTATATAAAAGGAAGCATTATACAGAACTGCAGGTACAATTGAAGACAATAGTTTAGTTTGTATTGGACCTTAGATTTTAAGCAGCTCTATTATATATATATTTCCACAAGAGAAAAAAATCTTTAGCTGCATTTCTGTTTTTTTATTTATTAAAAAAATCTTCAATATTTGTCAAATAAGGTAAAAGCCATGCAATTCAGTAGCTACATTTTTCCACCTTCTGGGTCACACCTAGATGCATTTTTCACAATAGTTTTTCTTCTTTCAGGTAAGATTCTTCTCATAGCTATAGTGCACGCGTGGTTTAACACAAACCCAACAATTTTAGTCAATCTTGGAAAAAGTTAGGGTTTGCTTCACATGCAGAAAGACCATCAACTCAATGTTCTTATAGTTTAACAGCTGTGATGATATTCATACATTGAAAAACTTCCTTGGTCTTATTCCAATTTTCAGAGTTTTTCATCAATAAGCCAGAATCTTTAACAGGTATAAATGTGGAAATAATCTGAAGTGAAACACTGAAATTATCTTTAGTTATATTCCAAATTATTGAGATGCACTTGTAGCGCCAACGCTCATCCAATAGAAACTTTCAGCTGGGTCGAGTTCTTGTTTCTCCTTCCATTAACACCCCCCCCCCCCCCCAAAACCCACTTTGTTTAATTTACCTCCTGCTATTGAAATGAAACCCGTGTAAAGTGAATGTACGCTGATTACAGCCGTTTACATGTAGAGTTCTAATATTGGTATTTCTAGGTTGATCTTGGTCAACTGTTAAAACTGAATTTGATTTCTCCAAACCATGAGAACTTCACATCTGTACAGCACTTAGTATTGTGTATGATTTATTATTTAAGGGTTTCTTTTGAAAGGAAGATGACAGTAAGAATATGCAGAGTTCTGAGATCTGCTTCATATAGATTATATTTTTTGGGGACTTTTAATGTTTTCTGAAGAGGAAAGCGTCTAAAATGTGAATTTCAAAGGAATTTCTCGTTACATTTCTGCATGGGAGACGTCAAAACTGGGGTTATAAATGACTGTACAAAGTTCAATAAATGCTTTTAAGAAATTAAACATTCTGTGGCGTGAATTCCTGTCATTCCAACATGGAATAGAGATGAAAAGAATAAAAACAAAAAAAAGTTAGGAACATGTGTTCATGCATAAATTGGGATGATCTTTTAAGTTGAAATAAAATGCAGAATTTTAAATTCAAAGAGGAATTGTCCCACAGCATAATACGTCTCCTGCTGTGCAACAATAGACAAAATAAAACCAAACCCCTAAAATACAAATCATTATAATTCCCATTTAATTGTTTTCTTGGGGAACAGAAACTCAGTCTAAACATTTTATTCAAAATTGTAAAAAAAAAAAAAAAACTGAGTGGAAACATTGAAGCAGATTAAAAACACTGTGATGCTTTGCTTAGGGCAGGATGACTGCATGTTCACATCTTGGATTCCTTTTTGACTTTGAGGAACTCTGCCATGTTCGAGAAATATTTCTGGTTGGCTTCAGCCACCTTCTTCTCTGCAGCCTGTGGGTTTACAATCTCCAGACCCTGTAGAAGATAACATGATGAGCTGAAGAGGAGGGTAAAATCTTAACAGGATAGCAATGTGAAGCTGCTGCTTCTTACCTGGAGGGGAGTAAAGGCTACGCTGGAGCTGGTTCCAGACGAGCGATCTCTGACTGTGGACTTTCCGCCATACGTCATGCTCTGCTTCTGCAGCGTCCTCTGTTGGTGGGGAGAAAAAAAAAAGTGCAAAAATCATATTAGAATTAAAGAACAACAACAATTAATCAGTTGGAAAACAAGACCAGATCCAGCAGTGTTTACCTGCAGGGATTTGGAGATCCTCGCCTTGGTGGCCTCATTGACTTGAGCCTGCCTGACTCTGCCGCTCCCGCTTTTCCCCAGCTGACCCAGACTGAAGCCCAGATCCTCCTGATAAGCATCATCCTCAATCTGCAAAACAAAGTCTGAGATAAACTCAAAAGTTCACAGATTAATGCACAAAGTGAAGTAAACCTCATTTTGAAGACAGTTGACCAAAACTATTCCTGCACCTGAAAATTTGATGCATTTAAACTGCAACCCCCACATCTTAGGACATTAACAAAATGCTCAGGGTGCGTTTTCCATTTGCCTACTATAATACTGTGACATCTAGATCAACAATCCAGAAAACATTTAAGCTTCTTACAACTTTTAGAGTAAAAATGTTGCAGTTCATTCAATCATAACAAGGATTCATCTTCCTGACACCCCCCCCTGTTTCTGTTTTCACCTGAAGCCTCGTTAGGTGTGGAGATTTATTCTATAAATAATTCATCCACATTTTTTTTTTAAGCAATAAAGAATACAGCAGATGGGAAAATACTGAAGCACAAATCTAAAAGCGGAGCAAAAAAACAACAGACACACCTCCGCAAAGGTCATTCTGTTGGCATGTTTCCTGATCTCAGTCAGTCCGAGACGCTCCTTCATCTTTCGATACCTGTAGGGAAAGACATCAGAGCAGCATGTTTGAATATATATATTTAATGGTTGCTGGCAATTAAAAGATACACGTTTGAGTTATAGAAGATGCCGTTTTTATTTTCCAATGATATGTTCCTGTTGAATATTTCATTTTCTGCAGGAACAGCTTCTTTCATTAAAAACTTATTTAATTATCCCTGCTTGTTTTAGGCCTTCATGAGGCTTTTAATCCATCTGAGAACAATCCTATATATCTGAACAGTGTGAAGCATGTCTTCCTGACAGACTCCATACCTTCTTCCTCCTCTCTTCTTCCTCTGTCCATCCAGGGGAGCTGGCAGTGGTTTAACCTGCTTCACTGGTGGGGGTTCTTGCCATTTATCAAACTTCCTCTCAATCTCCTCTTTTAGATCATAGCCAACCTGCAGAGGTAAGACAGTTGCAACCAACGCATTAAAAATCTTTGCTACTTTATTAGATTATTTTATTGTAAACAGTTTTCATGATCGTCTAAATAAAAGCGGATGTCTTCAACCTTTCCATCTGAACTCTCATGAAAACTGTCCACTCGTGAAGCCAGGGTGCATTTTGATGCCACCAGACGGGCTGCTTTCCTCCTCAGGTCCTAAAGTGGAGGGAAAAATATTTTTAAAATAAAAAAAACTAACCAACATGGTTTCCATTCAGAGGGGAAAACGGTATGTTGCCAGTGCAGGTATGCTTTAACTTACAGGTGGCAACGACTGCACAACGTCACAGTGGTAGATGAAGCCTGTATGGGGAAGCAGAGACGTACTGCTGAAGCCTGATAGGGTTCTCCTCTGGGCTCCCAGCAGCATCAGGTTACAGGCTGGCATCTTTGAAAGGTTGGTGAGACCGCCAGCTATTCCTGCGGTGAGGAAAATGAAGAAAGATCAACATATAAAGTCTGCTTTTATAAAATGTTGGAGCAGGTCTGCTCTTTTATTTTTTGTTTTTTTTTTTCCCTCTCACCCATAATCTTGGCGGCAGTGGATGCTCCCACAATGATGGACAGGTTCGGGGCTATGAATGACATTCTGGACTCTACGTACTCATATATTCTGTGTTTGGACTGGTTCAGCTCCAAAGCCATGTCACAAGCCTCTTCAAGCTGCTTTAGTTCATCCTCACTTAGCAATGACCTACGAAAATAATAAAAACCCCACAAAATTTAAACTGAACTCCTTATAAAAGTTTTCCATAAAAAAAAAAAAGGAACAATCTTAACCAGCTACAGAAACTGATTCGATATTCCTACACTTTGATACAAAGCGTGAAACTCACCCCTGCGTAGTTGATGCCGTGACGCTGACGACCATAATAGTAGCATTGGTCAGGATCTGCTGCAGTGTTTCATTGTTTTTACATTTCTCCAAATTGTTTCCCAGTTCCTTCAAAGACACCAGAGCAAACCGAGAATGCATTTCAGCTACATTTATATTCATTGAGTGAAACAAAAAAAAAAAAAAAAGGAAACTTTTTGTCCCACTCTCAATAAATAAAACTTTTCCCTTTTCAAGTCAGATGGGATGATCAAAATAATCTTCGTCTATGACTTAGATCATTTTTATACTTTAGGTTCTTTATTTTACATGAATTTTCTAACCATTCAGTAGAATTGTACTTAAACCTCCCACAAGCCCTCTTCCATGGTTTTGACCAATTGCTCCGTCTCCAAGTCTATTTGAAAATACTATTCTTCTTTGATGTTGGTTTTGAAATAATTAGGTCTTTATGCGTCGTTAATCTTGATGCACTTACATTATGTTCAGCGCCTGCACAAGATCTGCAGCTTTCCTCTCTGGTCCCTAATATTCTGGCCGACTCTAGGGGGCTTATAACACCACACAGCATGCAGAAGTATCAACATCTTCAAAAGCCTCTTCCCTTAATCCAAGAGTTTCTTAAAATCTGTTGATATTTGCCAGTACGAGCTGTCGATTGTCCGTGTTTTTTGTCGCACGGGGCATTTTGGAAAGATTACAAATCTTTAATAGGTGTGTGTGGCGCAGAGATATAGGTCATGCAGACACTATGCTGAGCAGCACAGGTGCTAAGAATGACGAAATTTAGCCAAAAAAACCTGTGAATGAATCAAGCATAAATTAGGCTGTCTCAAAGGAAGCTTTTAGTGCACGTCAGTAGAGGACTCACGTTTTCCTTTATAAACAGATGAACATAGTTCCTTCAGGAGTAATAATTGAGCCCAATGATAAACCAGACAGGTGGAGATCCAAAATTCACTACCGGATATTTTTTTCTTAAAATATGTCAACAATTCAGCCTCTATTTAACTCCAATGTTCCTGTTTAACCTCAATATCTTATATAACCATGATATTGACATCTGGGTTCTCCCAAATTGTTTGTTCTTAGTATATTTAACATTTTAATTGGAAGAAAAACTAAATATTATTATTATAATAATATAAAACTTTGAAAGAAAAAAAAAGTTTTTTTTTATGTGACAAAACAGTAAAGGTTTGGTTCAGTTAAAGGTCAATAGAGAAAACATTTGATCAAGTTTAAGCAACAAACTGTTTAAAATCTAAAGGTTTGTATATAAAACTTAAAGATGTATAAAAAGACAATTAAAAGGTATTACTCTAAATGAAAATGAATGAAAAAAACTTGAATTCACTCGAGAGTTCCTCTTTACCTTGACTGTGCGAATGTAATCCAAAGAATCTGGTACCAAAGACTCAAGCTCTGGAAACCTCTTGGAATATTTGTCTCTCGTAAATTTATGGATTATGTCTGGAAAAAGAAAAAAAAAAGAATGAAACAAGACAAAACTTGGAGGCAGATTTCTTTACTTTTTCTAATGATGTCAGACTGTTAACAGTAACTCACTGAGCTCATTATCGATCTCCACTGTGAGGTTATTGGCTGCTACAATCAGCCTGTATTCTGGATCAGCCTCAACAGGACCTGAAACTGAAAAAAAAAAAACAGGGATCACATTTTACTTCCAGGTGTAAAAGGTCACAATATTAAAGAAATAATTAGATCTTAAATAGTTAATAAATCTTAAACAGATCACACTCACCATCTGAGTTTTTGCGCTGCTTTCCGATATATTCTGAGATTTTTTCCATGATATCTGAAAACTTGAGAATACAAAAACATAGTTAGACTCAACTAGGATTTTGGTTCTTTTTACAACTTTCACCTTACACACAGCCAAAAAAAAAAGAAACAAATAAAAATTACTTGTCTGCTATTGCGGAGCTTGGCAATGGAGGCAACACTCTCAGTTTTGCTATAATCCACCTCCATCTCCTCTGGAATATCTTCCAGCCCTGCCTCCATCCTGCCCCGAGTCCTCTCTCCATCACTATCCCCTTCCTCCTCTTCTGGATACAATCCATCTTCTCCTTCATCTCCAGCTTCCTCCAGATCTGCCAGTAGCTCATCAGCTAGAGACATCTGAAAAGTAAGGGGGGGGTCATTCGATGTTTCAACAATATCACATAACAGACAAACAGGTTTTATTTTATTTCTAATTTGCTCAGAAAAAGCTTAAAACAAAAACATATATCGCAATTCAAAACATCACCATAAATAAAGAATAGTTTTATGTTTAATTATTTTAAATTCTTATAGATAAAGTAGTGTTTGATATTCTTAGATATTAGTACCTGGAACTGTAATACATTTGTCTAGTTTTTTTCTACTTAAACCATTTCCAATGTCCAATTGTTAAATATATGCTTGCTCCTTACTTCTGTAAAGAAACAGCAATTCTTATACTTGGCTGTCTAAAAAGGCTCTAAAGTCATACCCACAAAGATAAAAATAAAATATATTCTTCTTTGAATTACATTTTTTCTACTGATATGTGTTAGCTCATTTTTTAACGGTTCCTATACGTTTTGTTTGGTTTTTTTAAGACAGAGAAAAATATTTTTGACTATATAGCCAACATTTTTAGACCAAGTTTAACCACTGAATGTAAATTTACCCTACAACTTTTATTTCTATTTATACAGCGCTTTTAAACAGCCAATGGCTTTAAATTCTGCACGGTGACAGAAAAAGGAAAGGAGTTTGCAAGCATCTGATAAATGCTAAAGTAGGTTTGTTGAAAAGGGGACAACATCATGGTAAGGTGAAGTGGGAAAAGGGTACTTTAGGTAAGGAAATATACACAAAAATTAAGGTTTCCGTAGGTGAGTGAAAGTCAGATACTTAACCTACTTTGTGGAGTGATCAAGACACTATTAATATGAAATGGCTTTTTCTACTCAATTTGATAACCTTTGAAGAGGACCAAGTGTCAGTTTAAATACAAAGTTTATAAGGGCAATGGGAAAATTGTTAAATAACACAATATTATATAGTTGTAAACATTAAATCATCGTAGCTAAACTAATAACACTTTAAAACAAATAAACCTTGATGCCCGTGTATTATAGAAATGTGTTTACTCTGGCTGTAGCCGCGTTAGCGGCTAGGCTCAGCAAACGTTTGCTGAACGTTCACTGAGGTTTATTAAACAGCTTACCTCGGAAGATTAAATTCCACCTGAAGAGCTAGTAGTCACTAAAAAGCAGTGGTATAAATCAAAATAGGATTTTTTTTAAACGAATATTATCAATGCTTGTATCCTATTCGTGTAAATGCTCCTATATGCAGACGTTCTGGTCGCAGGTTAAATACGTCACAACTTCTCGTTGCATTTTGGGAAACATAGTCAACGCGGACCACAACGTAAGATCGTCGCTAGCTAGCTAGCTAGCTAGATAGATAGACAGATAGCTCTAATGTTTATTATAAATACATAATTTAGATACTAAATATACCATTTAATTTCAAAATACACAATTAAACAATTGGTCTCCTATTAATTAGCTACAATATATTGAAATTACAATTCAAATGTTTAAATGTGATTATAAAACCTATTTATCAGTAAATAAATGTAATTATGTCACTGTATATGTATTATAAATACAACTAGTATTTATATGTACAGGGATCACCAGTCTGTTGCATTGTGACTCTTTAGGTCACACGCTGAAATGTTTCTGGACCCCTGGTTTAGAGGATGGGTTTGTTTCCATTATTGTGAAATAAACCAAGCTTCGATAAATTGTCACTTTTAAAAATATGCTAACAGACTTTAAATGTAACTAGTTTAAAATGATAAACCTTTATCAATGTTCAACACATCGGCTGTAAATGTTTTGTTGTGGGATTATCAATGGTGTTTTACACATCATGCATTGTTCAGGTTTTTCTTGTATGTTGAGTTTTTTTCTTCTGGCAAGTACAGTTAAGTTTCTAAGTGTTAGAAGCTGAAGTTCTGAGTTGTTGCATTTATAAAGATGGCAGCAAGTGTCTTTAAGGAAAATACTTGAGGATTATATAAATGAAACACATTGTCTATTATGTTTTTTCAAAGGTAAAAAAGATTAGTCAGCCCCATTATATCCCAGTATGAAGCCACCTTTTGCTCACAAACCATGTCATATAACATTATGAAACAGTTCAAATAAAAAATTCTGATGTTTTTTTTTCAACCTTTATTTCCCCCCTTATTTATACATCATCCCCTCTGAAAAGCATTTTTAAACAACACAAGTTTAAACCAACATTTAAACAGACCGAACAAACAGATTAGCAGGACCTCTGCCGCATGATCGACTGCAGTTAGTAGAAAATGAGATAAATTAACAGATGCACAAACAAATGGAGCTACTAATGAGAAGCTTTGATTTGTGCCAGCTACATTAACTGTTATTAAACTATTAAAAAATAGTAATAATAATAATGACAAGACTGCTAAAAATGTTAGACTTAGCAAAATAAACTAGTTAAAGAAAAAAAGAAAAACCAATACAGGACTTAGATCCATACAGGACAGATTGGCATATATTAACAAGTAAAATTATACAAAATACATTTTTTTTTTTATTTCTTCTTAGCAATTAAGACGTTTGGGAAAATATTTTTTACTCATTTGTTAAGATCTTAGAGAATGTATAACTTAGATGCATTCCATCTGAAAATAATAAGCAGAAGTGTATGACCATAACTAAAGTGAATAAATAAATAGATAAATAAATAAATAAAAGTTGTTTTTTTTATTTTTCCGTGCAGTCCAAAGTTTACATCTAAAAGTAAAAGCCCTAAAACAATATTGTATACACTTGTATGATGGTATTTGTACAAATGCTGAGGAGTATCTTTAAATACAAGAGTCCATTTCAAACTTTCAAACTGCTGCCTACTGGAACCGCTGCTGCAGGAAAGAAAACCTCTCTAATAAAGACTGGTTTGGAATCCAAGCATTTACATGGACGAATGAGTGGCTGAAGAACGTGTCCCCCCACCCCACCCCCACCCCAACGGCTGGGGAACTATACAACAGAATAAAGCAGAAAAAGAGAAGTTAGCTGGTTCACAACAAGATTCCCACTGCATAGCTGTCAGATTAGTTTCACATTTTTCAAAGCTCCAGGTTCCTTTTGTTTAGTTTTACTTTTTTTTCTTCTTCTAACATATTTATCCTTTTCCAAAAACCTTTGCAGCCAAAGGCTAAGGATAAACTCTGTAAACAGTGACAGGCAGGAGCTCAGCAACCCTCCTTTCATACAAAATGCAGTCGCTGACAAAACCTGGAATGTGTCCAGCTGGTAAAATCAGAGTCTGTTCCCAATTCAGTAAAAAAATATCTTCTGAGTGAATGGCTGGTTGTTGGGTAAATTCAATCCTCACTTCAAGAGGAATCAGCTTCAAAGGTTTACTTGAAGATGTTTTCTTCACATCACACCAAGTGGGGGTCGTCGGCGGGGCTGACAGTGAAGCGAGATGAAGTAATCGAGCCACTTCCTACGGGCGACCGGGGTTTGATTGATAGATCCTCCTTTCTTTTTGATTCTTTACTTTTATTTGGTCCTGATGAAGAGAGAAAAAAAAAAGTTTGATGAACTCTCCAACATCGGGGTCATGGATAGATAGCTGAATGATGGGCCTCTACCAAACTACAAGTCCAATGGCCTTCTCCAACAAACACAGCACAACAAAATACAAATCCACAAGACAGGCAACCATGAGCACATAATCATACATCTTGGACTTTTAGCAACCAAACATGGACGTTTTTGGACTTTGGAGGAAGCAGGAGTACCCAAGGATAACCAGAGGTGAGTAGAGTACCCAAGATTTGTACTCAGGTAAAAGTAGCACTACTTCACTGTTTTTTTTTACTCTAGTAAAAGTAAGAAGTAATAAGCAAAGAAATGACTCAAGTAAAAGTTTTTTCTGACAGTAGGCTGACAGGAAAGGGGGTATGAGAGAGGGGGAGAGACATGCGGGAATGTCTCTTTTTAAAAATACACTTGTTTTTCCATAGGATGTCCTTTTATGTCCATTGCTGCCCAATTATCAGCAAATTAAGTGCTTTCAACAGAGACATTAATGTAGTTCAATAAAGCATTAATGCATTTTGTGTTGTTTTAAATCAGCTTACTATTCCGCCAGTAAATTATTTTATCATAATAAAAAGCAGCGCAGAAAGCACAGGAGACTATCCAAGAACCAAAGGGAATCAGAAGGTTGTACCTGCTAAAGCCACATACTGGAATATCTCTACATTTAACCAACACAGCATTGTTTTTTAAAAACACCCATAGTTAAAACAGACCAGTTACAAACCCATATATACAAATCTGCTTGCCTTTGTTGATCATTCTTTCACTGTGCTCTTTTTCCAGTCAGCTTGGACAGTTTGTATTTGTTTTGTGTTTATTTTCTAAGCAAAACTTTTGTTTTAACTTGTTTAAGAACTATGAAACCGAGACATTTTCCTTGGCGTAGATTAATGCTCCTTACCTTTACATAACCGCGGGTTAATATTTTCAGGTTAAATTCCACTGCATTTTTTACTCTTCCTAATGCTATTTTGAAATGCTGCTTTCCACATTTTTTAATGTTTATTGCCATAATAGAGCAAAGTTGGGGAGGAGATGGATCATAGACCAGCAGCAGCGAGAATGATGTGGGGTGTTAAAGGTAAGGAGAGATTATAACTTCCTGAGAATATCTATTGTAGGATGAAACCAGGTATTAAGAAAAGGTTTTCACACATATTTTACAGGAAAAGGTGAAATTGAATGTGAGAGACTGATAAATCACTTTGAAAAATTTGTCCCCCTCACTTGTGATGGTTATGCCCCTCGAAATATGGTTTGGATTCTGTTAATTATGTATTTTTGCTATGATTGTTGTTATTTATCTAAATGTTATTCAATCAAAAATATTAAACTTTTCTTGAAATAAACATAGAATATGTGCAAAGTTAGAAATACAATTTTTATATTAATGTAATGTAAAAATAAAAACAACAAAAAAAGAGTTGAACCTGGATGCAAACAGTGACAAAGAATCAGTTCTACTGTTAATTATATTTCGGTGTTACTAAATGAATGAGCCATCAGTAAGATGAACTGGCAGTTTGTATTTCAGTTTTTTTTTTTCTCTTCTACATTCTAGTTACACCAAAAACTTCACCTCAAATTATGATATAACCTTTGACACACTTTGGGTTTGCTGCAAAAAAATGTCAAAACACATCACTGAGGTTTAGGATTAAATAATACAGACTGAGGTTTTGTTTAACAGCCAGGTCTGTTCATAAATAAGTTAAAAACAATTTAAGTTAAGTTTTTTAAAAAACTAGCTGAATATTTAGAGTAACTATTTGTGTTTTCTTTAATGACAGTAGTCACTTAATCTGTTTACCATAAAAATATTTCAAATAATTAATAAAAAGTTTAAAAATAACTGACATTTATATCCCTTGATGAGAGTATGTAAACTTCTGACCTGAATTATATGAGCTGTAAAGTATAGATAATGTGACAATCAATATGTGCATAACTGAATGACGCAGTAGACCAAAAGAATCAACATCTGCTAATAGGTTTGATACTAAAAAAAGGCAGTTTTAGTTTAAAAATAACTCAAAGAAAGCATAGTAATCTTCACTCTAAAGAGCTCTGAGCGAGGATCTAAGTCTCTTATTTTGGTGCTTCTACGATGGCAAAAGAAATTCTGAGCACTGACTCTCATTTTCTGTGATATGAGGTAATGGGTTTACAAAGTGGAGGGTACAATTTAAACCAAGCAGCCAAAATAAGTGTTGGAGGGGGAAATTAAGCTAAGGACAAGCATTGTTGAGTTTTGGATTAATGTTCCAGCTCATCTCCAAATGCCACAACATCGTGAGGAGGGAGGGGGTGATTATGGGAGATTAATCCTGGCTGCACATTTGAATAAAAGATGAGGAAAATGAAGAGGCTCTGTTCCAGTGGGAAGGGATTTCATTACTATGTTATTCACCTCAAGGTTAAACCTAATTGATCCAAAAGTACGACATGTAGCCTGATATAGTCCAACAAGTCACCTAAAGGGTGACATTCTCTATAAGCTCAGCCTCTTTTCATGGACATAAAATGTTTAAGAACTCACCATGAAAGTCCAATTTGCTGCTTTTGACAGAGACTGAACCTGGACTGGTAGGAGCTGAATTGCTCAGCTCATTGGTTGGAGTTTCCTGTTACAAAGAAACAGAGACTTAGGCGATTAATTAAATCAAAACCACCATTACATCTACAAACAAACAGGAAGTACCTGATCAAACAGATAGATTGTAACATCATCAAAGAAGGACACATTTCTTCCTCTGTCCCGCTCCCTGTCCAAAGACTCTTTGGGTGATTTTAGCAGACTCCGCAGCCCAATGCGTTTGTCCACATCCGTCTCTGTGACGACAATCACCCTGCGGGAGTTCTCGTCCTCCTGCTCGTCTTCCTCTTCGTCGTCAGGGTCGATTCCTGACGACAGGCCCCTTCGTCTGCCGATGCGATTTCCAATGGACCCGTCTCCAAATCCCCCTTTCCCACTCGGAGTGAGGGGGAGATTCAGGGTGAGGGGAGGAAGGGCAAGAGACAGACGAGCTAGTTTTGCTGTAGAACCAGGAGAGAGCAGAGTTTGACATGATAAATATATATGCTTGGGGGTTAAGAAAGTCTACTAGTTTTAATTTTTAGTAATTATAGGAGATAATCTACAGAAATCTATAAAAAAAACTACATCTGCATTGATTTTATTTCAGATTTTTTTCTGGGGTCTAATATCTGCAGTAAATGCATGTTTTATATTTTCTTTGCAAACTACCAATCATCTATAAATTAGGTTTTTGCTTCATCAAGGAAAAACATAGTGTAACTCTTTCAAATAGTTTATTTGGACAAAAATATCTTTTTTGCATCTTTCCTAATTGAACTAAAGTATAAGTCATAGGAAGGTTTTTAGTAGTAAAAGGTCACACTTTTTGGTTTGAGAAGAGTTTTGTACTTTACACTTTTTAGCTGGATGGAAATGTGCTTTTTATTACTTCCTGGACATCTGAACTGCAAGTATTCAACTATTATATCCAAAATATGAAACTGTATGTGGTGAATTGGTAAAGGAAAAGGACACCCGATATCTGATTTTGAATAAATACACTAACAGCTTGCTATAGCTGTTTTGTCACTAGTTGCTAACAGGACCCACATGTCATTCAAATACGATCCTCTGTCCACTAGTCTGCAGAGCAGTTCTGACTCTGGTCAGTAAATTGCAGTGGGTGGGCTGACATGCAAACATTTACTATGGCCGTTTACTATTTAATTACAACATATATTAAAAAATACTGATTAGGGCATAAAGTTGGCCCTGTCTG
Organism: Jordanella pulchra; assembly: GCA_034780135.1. Classification (NCBI taxonomy): domain Eukaryota; kingdom Metazoa; phylum Chordata; class Actinopteri; order Cyprinodontiformes; family Cyprinodontidae; genus Jordanella; species Jordanella pulchra. The sequence continues at coordinate 19,100 of JAUZNJ010033319.1, forward strand.
TGTTTTTTTTTTATTGATGTTAGAAAAGGTCTAAAATATTCTGCTATCAGCTAGTTAGTTTATCATGTAATAAAGTAGTTGAGATTGCTTTCATTCACCACTTGTCCCTTAAACATAATGTTCTAGTTCAACTCACTGTTGTAAATTTGCTTCCCATGCTTTGTCCTCAGTGGCAGCATCCACTGAGTCATTGTTCATCTCAGTACATCCCCCTTGGTTTTCATTATCAGATACTTTGTCTTTCTGTCAGCTACACACTTTTTGGTGTTTGCACGGTTCCATTAAAAGAGGAGTCTTTGGTGAGCCTTTCTGCAGCCTGCATCTGAAAGTTTAGGACTTCTATTTTTGAGAGAACTCTTCTTCGCCCACAGTGGAATAGTGACACTCAGTCAGTATAAATATAATGTTTTTTGTGTAAAATAAATCAAATAATGAAAAATATACAATACACTGAAACTCAATCTGTCTGTAAAACAATTTCACACCACACTGAATTCCTAAAGAAAAGAAAGAGATCAGTTTGATGAACATAAATAAAAGTAAACTGAAGCCATGTTAGGAGGGGATAAGGACTAAAGGAAAACAGAGAGTTGCAACATATACAGAACTCTGCAACATATTACCTTTCATTGCCTGGTTTGCAGCAGGTTGAGATGCAGTTATCTCAGGTTGTTCAATCACAGTGAGCGGCTCTGGTTCAGTTTTATCAGACTCAGTTTGTGGCTGTTGGCTGAGGGCAGCCTCCTCCTCCTCATCCTCTTCCTCTTCTTCTTGGCTGAAAAAAAAAATGTAATTTTCTAACTTAGTAATAAATCTACCTGTAAATATAGTATTATTCTATAATGAATATATTTAATCGCTGAATATATTTAATGTTTTCATTTATTGAAAATGGTAATAAAACACAAATGTAGCGGCAATGGTTAATGTGCAAACAAATAGCACAAAGTCATTATTAAAATAAAAAGTATTTTTTGTGTTTCCTTTTTACCCTTCAGCTAAAAAGTCAAGCTTCAGATACTTATTGCCTGATTAAAATCTCAATCAAAGCTGTAATTTACAGAGAGTGGATTGCTGCAAAGAGGTCGTGGCTTCCCACAGAGAAGGAGAGTAAGGGAGAAATGGCTACATGCTGCCTGTGAAAAGGAAGAAGAGCAGCTCTTGAAATTTGCAACTAATTAACAGTATCTGTAGGGCTTTCAGCTTGAAAAAAGCTTTAGAGGGAAAAAAACAATGTTATTAAAAAAAACCAAATATTCTGCAAAAGCAGTCTTTTTATCATTCATTAAAACAATTACATAATCAAAGCATTTGTTTTGTCTATTGTCTGTGATAACAGCATTTTTCTTTTGAAAAGATTTTCTGTTGCAATTGGTTTTATGTTTTGGAGTTTGCATCATTCATGTCTCTGCAGCCGTTTGCTGCGGTCACCATACATACCTCTTTAACCCTTCCATGTGGTTTTATTGCTATACCACAAACTTTAATGTATTTTCTAAAGAAGGGTGGGAGTTAATTGACAGAACTACATAAAATGCATTGCATTATCTATGCAAATCAGTTTTTAAGAAATTTTAAGCCAAGAAATATGAAAAAATATTAGACACTAGAGTCAAACTCTAATCCTGAAGATGCCATTGTTCCTTAACTTGTGGAAGTTTTCCATGTCCAGAGCATCTGAATCAAATCTAAACTAACCCCTCCTTAAGTTCTACCAATGACCTAATTATGTGTTATGTGATTCAGGAGTGTTGATGTTATTAAAAGTTGTAGGATACAAGGCTTAAGGACTAGAGTATGAAACCTGTCCGATGTACGTAGTGCTGACTTTTTAAGATTGTTGTCCTGTTAGATCAGGTCTCTAAATGGAGGTCCGGTGTTGCACCTGTTTGATGCGTCTCTGCTTCCTGAATCAAATTACTGAATCAATTCCTCATCATTCAGTCCAATTTTTCAGAGTCCTGCTAATGACGTGATAATCTGACAGAGGTGTGTGGAAGCAGAGGCACATGTGAAAGCTGCAGGACACTCGCCCATGCGGACCGAATTGAGGACGCCTGTGGTAGAGGGTGGTCCTCCAGCCATGTCTGGATTTCTTTTTCAGTCTCTATTAGGTTTTCTTTCATGATCGCGTTGCATGCACCTCTGTCCTGTTTCACCTTCAACAATGAAAAACATACTCTGTCTCTGCTAATAATAGGTAAACCCACAGCATGATACTGCTACTACCATGTTTCATGGTGTGGATGCTGTTTACAGAGAGATGAGCAGCTTGTTGGGTGGAAAAAAGCACAGTGGATCTCTGCAGCTACTCCAGAGTTCCCATGAGTCATTTGTTTTTTGGTTTTTTTTATTAGTCTTTGACCCGAGTGTCAAAGCAATGCATCGGTACATTTGCACTTGTGCCACTCTATTTCCACCACCTTACAATAATGAACAGTGCCCCACGAGATGTTCAAAGCTTGGGGTGAAATTTTACAACCTAGAACTGTAAAATTTAAACATCTCTGGTTTAACATCTCTACCCATTCCTCCTGAGATGCCTACTGTGCCATTTAATCGTCACGATGCTGTTTGTTTGCTCATGCTCTTTAGTAAACCTCTGAGGCTTTAAAAAACAGCTTTACGATGAGATTGCAAACACATTACGTCACTATTTACTATTTAGGTTACACTACATCTTATTTAGGGGTATCAGAGAGGCAGGAGTGAATACAAATACATGCTACACTCATGCATTTTTGCAAGTGTTCAGTTAATCATGACTATCTGTTGGTCTAATACATCAAATCCCAAAAACTAAAAGGAAGTTTATAGAAACAGGCCACATAATGCAAAATTAGTCAAGCAAACTTACTTTAACAAACTTTAATCTAAACCTTTAACTACATAGGTGTTACATTCTGCCTTTTTACCTCTCATCCTGATTTTGGTCCTTCTCTGGTCCGCTGCAGCTTTCTTTGACTTGTTCCCCCCAGGGCCGAAGTGTCACTGTCTCTTTCACAGCTGAACCCCAAAGCATGTTTGTTTTTACATTTTCACTAAGGGAGAACTGCAGCCTCTCTTCACACACCTGCAATGTCAAAACCCACCAGTGAGGGAGTTAATTCAACAGTAGAGAACATGTAAGAAGTTAGACTACGTGTCTAATAAAGGAGACTCACCTGCATCATGAGGCCGTTTCTAGTTGTCATCTTTGATAAAGATCCCTGATCTTTGACATCAGATGTTTGACCTGATGATTTCTGATCATCAGTCTTTTCTGCTGGATGTGACAGCATGTTTTGCTCAGGTTCATCCAGCTTATTGCTGTTATCGGAGACATCATCTGTCTTTAAATGGACTCTGTTACCCTCAGGAGTAAGGATATCATCACCCGCTTCTGTGTCGTTGCACTTTTGATCAGGTGTTTTCTTCAAAGACTCCAGAAGCTCTAAGTTCCCCAAGAACAGTTCTCCCAGTGTATCTTCCTCATCCTCTGAGATGCAACAAAGTTGTTCCAGCTTTTCAAAATCCTCTAGCGGTTCCTCATCTAGATCTTTCCACTCAGATATCAACAATGCTGGGATGTTTTTCAAGAGATCTTGCTGGGTAGAAGGACCAGCAGGTGAGGCTTTCTGGATGAAGTTGTGACAAACATCTTCAATATCTGAAGTAAAGTTATTGTCGTCAGTCAGTGTTATGTGCACAGATGGAGGGTTCAGGTTGGCAGAGATCCCTTTATTCTGGGTTGTAGCTGGTGGTAATTCTTGCAAAGATGGCTGCAAGATATCTGTGTTCACTGGGGAAATATATGACTCTGTCTCTGGTTCAGCACCAAAGTCTTCCAGATTTATGTGAGTAATAAATTCCTCTGCCTCTGTAACAGACGATGGTGGACTAGGAAAAGAGTCATCTAAACTCTCCAGTTTATCATCTTGCAGATCGAGGTCTATGCTGTGCGGTGGGCTCGGGAAATCAACAGAGCTGAAGTTGTCTACCTCTTGATATGACTGATTCCTCAACCCTTGTACATCAAAGTTACTGTGAGTGGACTGAAGAGGAACATCTTTTTCATCCTTGTCACCTTCTTGAGAACTTTCTTCTATGGGCATTGCGGTGAGTTTTGGCCTTGGATCAGCTTCTTGTTGGAAGCTTGATTCGTCATTTTCCAGGTGGGAGGAGTTACTTTGAGTGGGTTCTGTGATGCTGGTGGATGTACTTAGGCTTTTACTCTGGAAAGAATAGTTGAAGTGGTTTTCAGAATGGATGTGTCCTGTTAGTGCCTGTCCCTCTCTGCAGAGCTGACTCTGTGTCAGTCTATTAAAGTTTTGATTCTCCTCCCTGTCTGTCAAACACCCTCTATCCTGAACCAGCTTCTCTACAATCCTTTCTTCCCCTGGAGCTTCCAAATTCTCTACTTCAATATCACAGATTTTTTTCATTTTGTCACATTTAAAAGTATCGATTTCTGCCAGGTTCTCCATATTTTCCTCTTGCTGGATATCGGTTGCATACTGCTGATTAACCGGTCTTTCACAGTCCCTTTCTATTTCATATAGAGCAAGACTGCAACTCAGTTCTTGTATTTCATTGTTCCTGACTTCATTTCTCCATCTCTCTGAAGAGGGGTGGGGCTCCCTTCCAGCAAGTTCGTTGTTTTCTTCGAGTTCTTGGTGCATTTCCTGCATCCCCCACTTCCTATTGTTGAACTCAGGAAGAAATTCTGATTTTAGTTCAACTTCCTGCTGCTTTTTTTCTGGAGAGGCCCACTGGTTATTTTGTTCCCCTGATTGCTCCAAGCGGTCACAGTCAAGCTCCCCAGAAACCATTCCAGAGTGCAGTGCTTCTTCATCCTCCTCCACAGCACTCCACCAGTCCTCGGTCATCACATCTGGCCCTTCACAAGAGTCTGCAGAGACTCGATGTGTATCCCTCTCCCTGCTGACTTCGGTATCAACTCTCTGCTCTGAGCAGTAAACGCCTCTCATGCCCAACTCATTGTGGTCCAGACCAGCCATCTCTTCAACACCTTGCCTGGTGCACAGGACAGTCAGACTAACTTTTTCGTCGCTGTGCATATCATTGTTAGTTTGAAATTTGCTTATTTTGGAAAACCTAGACTCAGATTCCAGTTTTATATTGAGTGAAGTGAGATCTCTTACATCTGGCTCAACAGTGCCAGACAAAGAGGTGAGAAAGTTGCTTGACCCACTGGGGCTCTCAGAGTGTAAATTCAAGTTGCTCTTCTCAGACTCTATGCTTTTGTAATCCGTTATCTTTGAAATGATCCCATCTGTGTAGTGACTGTCTATTGCATTTTTACCACTATGTGAAAGGCTCTTTAGAGGATCTTCTTCCAACTTGGAAAACAGCTTATCAATTAAGTCAACACAGTCCTTAACTTGATGATCATCTTGCAGCAATGTAGTTCCTTTGCTGTCGTGATTGTGAAAAATTCCTGAATCGTCTCTATGCACAGCCTCAAGCCCTTTACTTAGTATGTCTTTGTCGCTTTCTAAATAGTAAAAGTCATTTTCACAATTTTCAATGGTCTTTTCTTTTTCAAATCCTGTTTTGGTACAGGGTCCATGTAAAGCGGTTTTGAAGGGGCTTTTTTCTCCTGCATCGACCTCCTCTTCAGTTTTCTCCTCTATCCCTGTGAGTATCCCCCGCTCACCCCCTCGACCGCCACTCGGTCTGGACCCTTGCCCGTCGCTGCTCCTCCTGTTAATCCCGTCGCCCTCTAAGTCGTTGTCAGAGAAATAGGCAGAGTCTCGATGTGGAGTCTCGTTTCCCAGGGCCCGCCAACCACCACTGCCTCCAACTCCTATCCAGGAATCACTGGGCGTGAGGCCCTCCACTGAGCCAGAGGTCAAGGGTGACAGGACAGAGTCAGTGGGAGTGATGAGGGATATATCAGAGGACAGGTCTTGATCTGGAGTGTTCAGAGGGACTTCACAACTAGGTTCATTTTGCATATTATGCCTTTCTTGGTCATTGTACTTATTCTGAAAAAAGTTTTCTCTATTGTTCTCCAGATCAGCTGCAATGTCAACTGGCACAGCACCAGACTTCCCCTCTGTTTGATCATCTATCTGAGATCTGCAGTCCTGTAGGTTATCTTTCATCAATTCACCATTCTCTACAACAGCAGCAGTCTCTATTTGGTTTTTAAAGAGAGACCTGATCTCCGATGGTATCACAGTGTTGGACTCAGTGGATTCAGAAGGAGAGAACTCTGAAGGATCTGTTAGTTCCCCTCGGGCAGGTAAGGCAGGTCCATCTGAACAGTCCTCTTCTTTTTGACATTCATCAGTTTCGCTGTGCAATAAACCATTTTTTGGCATAATTTCTGAGAGCACAAACTCTCCACTCTGGCAGTGATCAGCATTGTTTTCTTGACTGCATGGTTTAAATTGTTGTTTGTTTGATCCTATATGGAGAATGGGGATTTCTGGTCTGATAGAGACTTTGATCTCGCTTTTCTTTGCACGCTTGGTCACTTGTGCATAGATGGCCTCAGTCTGTGTCTCTTCTTTACCCTTATTGGATGCTCGTATGGAGCTTTCCGACTGGAATGTGATGGTTTGAGAGGAGTTTGGGTCGATGCATATGGACTCATATTCGGGTGAAAGTGGAGTAGGGGAGATCGATGGATCTGATTCCTCTTTGTTTGCTGTAGCATTTTGCCTTGATATGATTTCAGTCAAAAAGGTCTCAGCTGATTGGATCTCTCTCAGAAACTCCTCCCTGGTCATTTCTGCTCTTCGTGGTTCAGCCTCAACTAAATTTATTTCAGATTCTTGCCTCTCTCTCTCGGACAGAAGGGATCGGGACCTTCGCATGCCCTTTATGTTGCCTTCTTCAGCTTCTCTGTTTGAGGGGGGTTCGGAGGTGCAGACATAGGGGTGCAACCTGGATCCTGCAGGATAAAGGTACTTAACTGGATCCCCTTCTGCATTCATATCCGTCTCCATCCTGTCTGTGTCAACCTCTGTGAGAAAGAGATCTCCTTGGAAAGATGCCTTGTCCTCCTCAACTCCTGTCCTTTGGAAGTATTTCTCTTGTCCAACTGACTGTCCTCCTGAGCCTATCTCTGTGATGAGTGATTGGGAGCGGCGCATTCCCTTGTTGTGCAGCACAAAGTTCCCCCATCTCTCTTTGTCTTTACTCTCATCCTTCTCACCGCACAAATCCTCAGACTTGGCCTCACTAGACTCTGTCACAGTTGCAATCTCTGTTAGAAACAGGTGCATGGGAGACTTCTTAGCAGCAGCAACCAGTTCTGCCTGAAGTTCAGCATCTTCTCTCCAAATGGTGGGCAGAATAGTATCCAACCGTGACTGGGTCCTCTTCATTCCCCTGCAGAAGAGCTCAGTAGTGGCCGGGTCTGCGTCTTCTGACAAGCTGGAATGAGCAACAGTGGTTTGGCTGCTGGGTCTCTCAGGGGAGCCAAAAGGAGAGTCGTCCTCATCTGAGTAGGTGGGACTAGACGAGGACTGCCTCTCAATAGGGGAGTTTATAGGCTGAGGGCGGGGGAGGTTTCGATAGATGGGCCGCAGAGGATTTTCTCTGCGAATTGGGGAGTCAAAGTCTTTTACACGGGGGTGAGAGTCCTCCTTAGAGGTGTGGATTGATGCTGCATGTCTTCTGTCAGGTTCTCTACTGGATATATCACAGGATAGCGGGTCTCTATTGGATCTTTGCATTTGCATCTTTGTGTATTTTAAGTATCTGTCGGCCGTGCAGTAGCTCGGGACGCTGCGCTGAGGTTTGGAATGTGGGGGTAAAGGTGGAGGACACATCTGTGGGTAAACTGGATGGCTGGATGGGGGAATGGAGGGAGAGAGAGACGGGGAGGGAGGCAGAGTCTGTCTGGACCTATGGAGGCCGAGGTGATCAAAGGTGGACGGAGGGCAGGAGCTCATGTGAAGAGGATCTGTTTCAATCTTTCCACCGATGGTGTAATGAGGCAGTCCTCTGTACCCAAGTGGAGGCACTGGGAGGGGGCGAGAGTGAAGGTGATTGGACGACGACATGGACATGGAGCGGGGTTTGGGAGGGAGCACTGGACCCTGGAATGATGTGGGAGAATTTTTATTCGTTTCCCTGCCTTTTTTTTTCTCCACATTATCATCATCGCCCAGATCAACCACTGAGAAGTCTGTCACTCTGCTTGAAGTGTCTCTAAACTCGGCCACTCCAGTGTTCGGTACCTGGATCTTTACCTCGCTTGATCGGATGGTTTGGAGGGTCTTGCCATTTTTATCTGATGCATGATAGGGGACTCGTTCTTTTCCCAGCATTCCACTACGGATTTCCACAAGCTCAACGTCACCAGGACAAACTGAATCTGATCGTGAGGTGGACTGTGATTTCCCTTTAAGCATTGGTGACTTGTCTTGAGGAGTGTGCTCCTCCAGCCTAATGTAGTACTCACTTGCGAGTGAAGGACTGCGGGCACTAATGACCGGCACCACAGTGGGGGTATCTAAAGACTGTCTGTGGTTATTGTTCACAGTTGGAATTGGCTGAGGGGAAGGGAGAGGCTTATAACCTCGTCTGGCGTGAGCCTTCTCCCAGAAATACTCAAAGTTCAAGCCTTTGCTAGTTTCTGTAACTGTGAGAATGTCATCCAGTTCAGAGGAGGATGGGGTGATGCAGTTCCCAACAGGGTCCAGCAGGGGGTAGGAGTTGTCTCTACTGTCCCTGCTGTATTCTCTGTCTCTGTGTCGCTCATTCATTGCGCACTGAAAAGCAGGTGGGCGAAGTAGATCCCAACGTCTTTCAAACGACTCATCACTCTCTCCTCTCCTTCCTCTGCCCTCTTCATACTCCTCATCCTCCTCATCCTCTTCCCCCGCGCTCCTCTTTGACATTCCTCGCTCTGCAGCCAGGAGAGAGGAGAGGAGGAGGAATATTTCGGCAACAGAGGGCCGCTGCGATGGAGGAAGCCAGCAGGACTGCATGATCTCATACCTTAGGAGAAGAAAAAACAGGCATAAGTTTGATTTGTAACATTTCTTTTAACTACATGATTTTTGTACTCAGATGAAATATATATATACACACACACATATATATATATATATATATATATATATATATCTGTGTGTGTATATAAATAAATATATATGTGTGTATACCTTGTCTACATATATGTGTATACACATGCACTTTTTAATTACTTTAACTCAACTTTTGGTGATGCAACGGACAACACACCCAGTGTCTCGCCTACTGTATTCTTGGTGTGTCTGTGTGTGTGTATGTATGTCTAAAGCAAGTGTTGTAGATTTCAAGAAGTGTAGGTACGTTTAAGTCTGTTATCTGTACTTATAAAACAAGTTGACAAAAGTCAATTCGGTACAATTGCACAGACACACTTAAAACAATCATGAAAATTCTAATCAAACTCTAGTGATAAAACAATGCAGTTTCATTCAGTTAGGCTAACTGCTCCAAGTCAATTGTTTGGGGTAATCCTGCATGCTGAGTATCATGTAGAAACAGCATAAGGTTGAATTTCACTCAAACAGAAAGACACCTCAAACAGAACTTTTCTCAGTATGAGCAATTGTTTTTCATGATTCATTGGGGATTTGACAAAATAAAGCATGTACACAAATAAATCTAAGTAAAAAACAAAAAGAACCGAAGTATTGAAGCAGGAGAGCTTTCTATGTTAAAGAAAAAGTAAAGTATTAATGGGAGTATTGGTTACTTTAGATGTTTGATCTTAGAAAGAAACACGATGCAATTGATAAGCTCATAGCTAGTTTTGAAGTCTATAGGATGAAAGACAAGACACATAAATATTGACAGCAAAACCACAGCCAGTGGCTATGTTTAGGAGAGAGAAAAAAAACCTAAAAGGTAGTTCAAAGTGTATTTTCTATAGGAGAGCACGAAATCATAAGCAGCATTGGCTCAGCTGATTCCCCCTTTAGGAAAATGCTACAGCTAAACAGGAAAAAACAAGGCCAGGTGAGCCTCTATAAGAAGAAAATCAGAGATATAGTTAAGGCTGGAATAAAAGCAAGTCAAAGAGAATGTAAGAGTAGAGGAAGAACAAGTCAGGTAAGGTGAAGAGCATGTCCTGCAAATGAAAGGGTTTCATTATTTCAAGTTGCAAACAATGTACAGTATGCCTCAGTTCATAGCAGCATATTCATACTCTTTTAAAAAAATCAACAAATGAATCTATTAGAACATAATTTTTTCTTAAAGAACATTATATGCTGAAAACTGTTCTTCGGAGAATTGAAAATCAGCTCCGTACAAGCATGCATCTGATGTATGTTTTCTACAATGATAATTGAAAGAAAATAGGAAGACTTATTCCAGTGAAAGGTTTTCCAGTGATTGAAATGACTGTTTATTTATACTAGATTTTTACTGTTATAACCAGCTCTCTAAGTGAGGCTAAAGCAGGCAAAAGTAGACAGGGCTAGTGAGAGCAGAAGACTGGCAAAGAACTGATCCACATGCGAGTCTCTTTAGATCAAAATCCTGCCTTCATTTAAGTATGCACATCCACCTCTTCCTCCCTCTTCAACACACTTCTCTCCATCTTCTCATTGCTTTCCTTCATCTAAGCCTCCCCCTCATTAAAACTCTTAATTGACTCATTCACACCTGCTCATGCAGCAGCTCATTTGGGACAAGGCTCTTCCAGAGCAGATTTTCTCATCAGCTATGAGTTCACTCTGTTTCACAATGTCCTTCACTCACCTACAGGGCAAACAATAATCTGAGAATATGTGTGGGAGATCACAAATACGTCAAAGACTCAAAGCCTTGTCAACATATAAGCTCACACATGAAAAAATTCAAAAGTTACTTTGCTCCTTTCCTACTTTATTCCCTATAAGCTCATAGATGGTAACTTTGTTCCCAAGTCCTTACCTTTGTTTAACTCTTTAGTCATTGTGTTAGATGTTTCAATTACCTATAGACAAATGTCTCCATGAAAAAATGATAAACTTTGATTCTGACTATTATTTAATTAAATTTCTCTAAAATGTGCAAGCCTTTAGGCTATAGGGTTCTCAGAATTCATAAAGCGCCATTTAAAAGTCCATAACCAGTCTGCAGTCTGGGTGTATGAACTGTTTTGGAAGGAAGGAATTGTTTGTATGTGTAAGATTAAAAGAAGTTTGATTACGTATGTGCTTTCTTGGCCATTATTGTAATTTAAGAAATATAAAAAAGCTTTCTACTAAAGAAATTGCTTTGTCTCAGTCTGTCATGGTATTAGTAACTTTCCTGATCCACAATGCACCAAAAACTCTCAGTAGAGTTTTAACAATAATCTTGTTCCACTAAATAATTTGAAATCACAGGTACGGCTTGAGAGCAGAAAATAGTGGCGATCTGACAGGTCCAGTCACAGGGCACCATTCAATGGTAACCTAAAAAACACAGATACAAAATCTCCCAGATTCCTGGCACTTTCCACATCAATATGTAGTGGCTCTCACACTTTACATCTTTTTCTAGTGGGATTCCCAAAAGGTAAACCATTATGTCAGGTTTTATGACTACATGTCATTTTGCAGTTATAATTATGGTTCTGAATTTCTGATGCTATTATTCCACACAGACAATTAAAAACAAGAATTGGCCACAAAATGCCAAAACTGTGTATTCATGAGGATTCTTTGAAATGAAAAAGAAAGATAAAAAAAATAAGATGTCTTTTTTGGAAGCTGAGGGAAATAAGAGTCCTTAGTCTAGAAGACAATAAACTTGTTCCTTTTAAAGAAGTGCCATCAATTGGTAAAAGTTGAGATGTTGCAAGAATGGGTGTAGTAGAAGAAAAGAGGAGGTTCCTTGCAAGTAAAGGAAACACCTATCAAACGATAACTGAATGGTATTTGAAGAGCATTCGAATGGTATTTTCTTATTTTTGTCTGCCCCTTTTTACAAAACAATGATAAAGGACAGGATTTCTAATAATTCAACTCAAATCCAATAACTTTGTCTGATTTAAAAAAGGATTAAAGTTAATTTTAAACATTGTCTTAAACCACTAAGTTACTCTATGGTTTCATACTTAGAAAACATTATGTAATGCACCTTTTAATTACTTTAATTCAACTTGTGGTGATACAACAGACAAAAGAACCAGTGTCTCGCCTACTGTTTTCTTGGCATAAAGCACTTGGTGTCACAATACTCTTGAATTAAGTGTGCAGGGAGTATGGTTCGGCAATGGTTTTCTAACCTTAACATTTTACCTGGCTCACGTCTGCAGTGGCACCCTTGCTGTACCTCATCCATGACAAGCCATTTAGTTAAAAGTGTTTATCCTAAATTAGACATTTTTTTTGCTTGTTTTAAGTTTTTTTTTCCTGTAGGTCTCACGTCAAATCAATTTCTGTTTAGTATTATTAAAATATGTTTATACTACACAAAACGATCTTACCAGCCTTATGTTATGTGTAAACAACATAGCTTTATCCACCTGAGGCCAGAAAATAAAAAAACCCTGCAAAACAATTGATCTTGCAGCTATTTTCATGGTCAGTGGCTCTCTCTGTCCCCTTTGTACCCCATTCTTCACACTACTCAGAGATTAGCTTTCCCTGAGTAGAGCTCGCTTCAGGAAAATGGTCTCATTAATGGCCAAAGAAGCCAGGCTGAGGTCAATCTGAATCTGTCTGTGATTAGTCTACACAAGACATTTAATCTGCCTAGCACATGATGGACACTGCTAAAGAAATTGAAACTGTCTATGGTAGGACAGCCCTATGTTATTACAATATAAAGAACAGTTATTAAACTGTCTGAAGCATAGGGGAGTCAATCCTTATAAGCTCAACAATGGTGCGCCTTCTATGTCACACAATACAGTATGTGCTGTACTGATATCTTATTTTTTCTATTGATCTCCTCAGTGTGCACACACACACATACACCAAACTTTTATTTCAGTATTGTCCTGCAAATCTGTCATAAAACCATTGCAAGGTAATGTATTAATTTGTGCTGTAGTTTGTCATTAACAATGACAATGAATACAAGTCTACAGCATACAGGTATTAAATTGTTTATTACTAAAGTAAGATTCAGGAGCAAACATTTAACCTCATAATCTGTTTCTTTGAATAGAATAAGAACATTACTGAAACTAATTCAAAAAAGTTATAAGAAATAGAAACACAAAAAGCCGAGTAACAGTGGCAAGTCTTCAGATATGTTGCTCTAGCTTTTAGCTTCAGAATAATACTGTATTTCAGCTTCAGTGCAATTCGCGTTAGTCCAACATCTATTCATACATTTCAGTCTAATTGCGTTTTTTATATAGTGCTAATTCACAATGCATGTCACCTCAAGGCAATTTTCAGAGACAGTTTAATCAAATCATTCAAACAAATTCGTCAAAAGTTTTTGTCTAGCAAACCCTGCTGATTGAATTCATTCATACTGTAATTAAATTTGACTGTAGCTCAAAACACTGTTGTTTTTCAATTATGGCTCACAAAATGTTGTAGCAGGATACCAGACAGTCATAGCTTAGTTCCAGTTTTTGCTTTTTCACAATAAAACCAATAATGTAAATTTGAATTATCTAAATTTCTACTGTACAGGGAAATAACTAATCTATCTGCCCTGACAAACATGTGGTATGTAGCACTATATGAATTTTAAATTACAGCAGATAGCCAGGCAATAACCAGTGTTAGAAGCATTAGTAGGCACGATTGTTGCTAAGATAGAAACTCTTTAAAACGCAGTTGGTGGTATTTGATTTCAGACGCTATCTCAAATTTAAAAAAAAAAATTTTGTGGTGGTTATTGTGAAACTGTGTGCTCTGTTCCCTACCCTCTCTGATCCTCCTTTAAGTGTAGCAGTGAGGACGATTCTTGAGGCACTCTCACCTAGAGGCCATCAGCAATCAAGTCCAGGAAATTTTGAACCCTCTCCACCAGATGGCCTGATTGTCCAAAATAGTCACAATAATCAAGCTCTCTTATAAACTACTTCTTGTGGAACAGTCCAGTGCTTAAATTGTTGTGTTTGACTGCCTTTGAAAATCTAGAGCTTATCTTGAGTTGTCTGAAGCCAATGGTTTCTGGTTATTTTCTTGATTGCTTCTAAATGAATATTCACCTGTATTGTTAAAATAAATACATTAAGGAAGCATATCTGCCTGGTCTGGTTGAGTTCTTGTACACTTTAAGGAAAACATAAAAAACTATATTCTACAAGGTCAAATTAAACATACATAAACATTTTATGCCTGTTAAAATGACCTTATTTAGCAATTAAGGTAAAACAATGCCAGAAAAAAGCACTTTTAAAGCCATTGCATTCTGTTGCTCCTCTAGGGTGTCTAATTTGTCATCACGCAGAGGCTTTCATACAGTTCATAATCACACTATGATTTATGTAGCAAAAAGCCCTGCAGAATAGAGCTCCCCTTGCCGAGGAACAGCATTACAAATAGAACTGCTGTTGAAGATTTGTTTAACGTTGTGTCACTTGGCAAAGCATTGACAGATATACGGTTGATCACAGAGTCTTATACACCTTTGATCAGAGTGTGTCACTGTGGTCACACTCACTGATCATAGATGAGTTATTGACCCTACACAGAACAGTGGCTTTTGTCGAACTGCTGCAATTCATCCCATGTCTCTTGTCTGGAAATAATATGCGTTCCATCACATATGAATCAAAAAAGAAAAAAAAAGAATCCCAAGGAACTGTTTTTCCTTCTTTGCATGTAGTTTGCTGACATTCCATTGAAATTTCGGATGGAAAAAAGATTTGCTTGAAAATGTGTTTGTTCCTCAAAAAGTGGCTGTTTGACGTGATTTGTGTAAAATCACTATGCAGAGGAAATAGAGCTTTACATTTCAAAATGCCATTCTGATGTTCAAAGTTTTATGTCTTTGTCTTTACTAAATTAAGTTTAGCCTAGTTGGTTTTGTGAAGGGTATTTATTGAGTTTTGAAGATACAACGTTTACCATTCATGTGCTGCTGTAGTGTCCTAATTCAGAGATTACTGAACTTCAATACTACGGTGGTTATTATTTTTGACACATGTACTGTAATTATATGACCTATTTCAGCTACAAAGGGAGTATTTTCTACCACAATGGCCGCAGTATCAAATTGTTGACCTGTCTTATACCATCTGGTGGAGCATACAAGTACTAAAAGAGAAAACTTACAGTTGGATTCAAAGATTTACGTAAAAATTATAGCACACAACATCTGAGGAGTGCAAAATCCCTTAGAAAAAAATTACATTGAATATATAATTACATTGAATATAAAATGACAATAAAGAATAATAAAGAACAAAAAATTTAATTTATAACAACTTGTAATACAATAATTGTTGGGATCAAGTGCCAGGAAATTACATAAAGGTCATATAAGCAAGTATCCATGTATTAAGCAGGTTACAGTTATAATCATTTAACTAATGATAATTTATTCATTTGATCCTCGAATTTGAATGACCTTTTAATTAACTAAAACTTCCAGTTCTAGTTATTTGATATAATCAAAATTCTCAGGTAAAGTTTCGCAACATAATAAAAGACTTTATGAGTATACACTCTACGATAGACTAGAAAAAAATGACCATGGAAGGGTGTTTAATGGAATAAAAAAAAAACTCTTCATTCATATACAGGTCTCGAATAAAAATAGAGAATTGATCTACTCTGCTAGAGTTTATTTTGTAAATAATTCATTCCAATACAGAATCTTTTGTAAAACAAATTTATTTTGAGCTTAAGCTTTGTGATTTAAATAACAAATTATTTTTAAATATATATATAAAATCTCACAAACAATTTACGAATTTGAAATCTTGAAAAATATATTTTGGTGTTAAGAAAACTACAGTAAAGAGCTCCACAGAGTCCCCATTGCTTTGCAAGCTAAAAACCAATTGTAAAGACATTTTTTTTACATTTTCGCTTACATTTGACTAGATCGAACCTGTGATTTATTGTTAGAGATTAATACTGTGTTAATTATTAAAAGCAAACATCTAACATCTCTTGAGTGCTTATCCAAATAATGCTCGCCTGACAAAAGCTCTCCGTTTAGCTGGATGGCCATACAACTGAAATTGTATATTATTTTTGCTCTTTTGTTTGTTTTAGTTTTTCTTTTGATCTAGAATAGTTTTTAATAAAAATAATAATAAAATAATAATAAAAGGCCATACAACTGTAACGTTACAAGTATAAATAATTAATGCACCTCATTATAACAATGTCTTTATATGCAAGTGGGTGTTTCTGTCCTTGTCATGTCAGACAAAGAAGTTCTTTTGTTTCTTGAAGCACCATGAACTATTTAATTTGTAACACAATTACAAGTGTGTCCACAAGGTGAACTGTGATCAATTAGGAAGCACAAACAAAATGTGTGTTCCTCACTGCTGTACAAAAGACAGATTGTAATCAATAACTGCCTCTCCAGGCAGAGCTATTAGCAAACAGTACCATGCCTAATAACTGAGGCCTGACCTTTTTCTTTAATGCTTCTGTTCACAGCCTAAAGCAGCATCAAATGTACGACAGAGGTGCAGCAAGGAGAAAAGGTGAGGATTGTTTCACTAGTTTGTGAATGTAATGCAGATTGATCACTGTCTTTACAGTCACCGATCTAATATTCTTGTTTGTCAAGGCTGCCGGAAATAAAAAGGACAAGGTTAAGGTTCTAAAGTGAAGTGATTCATGGACCTGCCAGCATTTATTTATATAGAATAATGATATGTTTCTGTAAAGGGTCTGGCATTTTTACACTTGAGGTATTGGTCATATTTCAAACAAAATGGTGTGCCATACAAAAAGTTAGTATGCATGGAAAAGAGAGATATTTTAATTTATAAAATTTGCATATAACACAGGTATTTTAAGATGCATTTTGAGGCCAAAGGGTATTACTTAAACAAAGATGATAGAGTATAATGTCACTCTAGCCTCAAATCAGTCTCTTTAACGTGATTATAACAATCTAGGGTAACTGTGCTTTTTCGCATTTCTATTTGAGGAAGTATTTGACCAAAACACGTCTTTTTTTATGTCACTTCTTCAAGCTGTTGTTTTCTCTCCAATCTTAACTCCTGCAAAGACAAATGGAGATTTTGTTGGCTCCAAATGCAGTGAACTTTTCAGTTACAGGCTAATCTGATGTTATATAACAAAATCACTTTCATGAGATTAGTCTTATTAGTGTAAAAGCTTGATGATCTTTCAGGAAAACCCGCATTTATCTTGAAGATAAATTGACTAATTTTTAGATGACAGCTGGCAAGCGGACTTCAATATGTGTGTAATTGTGTATTATGCCATTGAGAAAACGGTGTTCACCAGTCAGAAACAGCTGCTCTCATCTCTCACTGTTTGTCAATAAATATCTATTTGTGGATTAGTCTTTTTCTCTTGCAAGATCAAATTGTGTTGTTTTTTTCAAGTTAAAGTTGTTAGACCAGATTTAGCAGCTAGCTGCAAATGCAGTGAATAGGTATGAGAATTAAAGACTTCATACTTAAAGGAGCCACTGTAAAGTATCTCTATTTCTTTCAAAGTTTATGTTTTGCTGCTGTATTGGAAACTGGTCAAATATCTTGTAAATTTAAAGGTATGCCAATCACTGCCTTTAAGCACTACAAACACAGCCATCATTACATATAATAAATTATGACTTACTTGCGTTCTATTTCTGCAGCTGATTGTACATACACCCACTTTTAATGTTTCTGACACTATAAAACTTAGCTTATTAACTTGTAGTCAACTTGAAATAGGGGTGCAAGAGGCAAGGCTCAGTCAGAATTAGATTTGACATTGCCTCTGAGACATGCTGAGTAAATAGGCCTTTCAGAGGAGTTTAAATAGTAATTTACATTGCAGGAGCTTTAAACTCCCAAAACTAGCAGTTTTTGCCAGAAAAGGTTCTTTTGTGTTTTTTATTTATAATTTTCTTAAAGCCCTCATACTGTGAAAAGTACTAAAACTCTATTGGACATATATTTCACCATAAATTTTACATTAGGAGTGATATTAATTGTACTATAAATATACTGTGGTTACTCTTAGCCAGTTCCCTCTATTTACTCCAGAGACAACTGGAAGGCAGAAATTGGCAGGAGTGACAATTTATTGAACCTGATGTTAAAGAAGAAGGTTTTTCAAAAGTTCAAATGCTTCCAGATGTCTATCATTTAAAGACCTGTGTTGATGTTCAAAATGTAAGAAATTTCTATGGCAATTTTGAAAATCTATGCTGCACCAACATGAAGCAGTAACTTCGACACCCATGATTCTTTTAAGCATGTTGTTAAACAGGAGACATACAAGATAATAGACTGGTTCAGACATTTGTTGCACCAAAGTAAGGATTATCATGCTCTTTACAATATCTCATGATTTTGTTAACTAAGCAGTTGTTTGAAGTTAATAATTATGATAATCATTTCAAGAAATTCTTTTTTTACAACTACTGTATATTATGGTGGCGTCATGTAGTCTTGCAAATATGGTAAACACCAAAAGCCGACATAGAAATTGCACATGAACACCCAATCATGTTGTAATTTCCACTGGAAATCTGGGATGTTTCTATGATACCCGAGTTGCCAAGCTGAGGTAAACTTTGTATAAACATGGCGTAGAGCAGAGAAACTACTGCTGCATGGTGAATATTGAATTATTAAGCATTCTCTCCTGTTGTGTGTATAGCCTACACAATGCTGTGACATATATTTTTGAAAAATAAATCACCATTTAAACTTTTGTCGTTTTTGAAATGACTGTATTGTTTGATTATATCAAATCCTAGTAGGCAGTCAGTCGATGCATTTGATGCATCATATTCTTCCTGTAGTAGATAAACTAGGATAATCTCTGGATCCAACATATTCCTCTTTTCCACCACAACACTACCATTTATAACTGAAGAAGCCTGTAGGTTATTTGCATATATGCTCTTTTATAATTAAGGCAAATCATCAGTGTGCCAAAAAACACTCTCTCATTGCGGTGTCCATATTATATCTAAATGACCCTGTATAATTATAATAAAGCAGTTTATATGCATAAAACAAGCGGAACACTATGGCGA
>JAUZNJ010033320.1:0-13219 GCA_034780135.1 Jordanella pulchra
CCTGAGTTCAGTTTTGTTTCTTTGACCTCTTTTATGAGCTCAGTTTATCTTTGTCATTTATAATCTTTGGGTTAAAAATAAAAAAAAAAACAACTAATTTCCTAATTAATATCCTGTGACTCCTTCTGTTTTTTAACTCGGTCCATCACAGGAACTCTCTCACTGACAGCTGGTCCTATAAATGGTTGGTTTCTTCTAATGTTTAACTAAAAGTTATTTTATTGTAACATAATATAAAAGCTTTGTCCGAAAAAGATAGGAGTAGCAATACATTATGTTTATATTGTTCATGCTTTTTGTCCCTTTTAGATGGCCTTGTATAACTCCATGTAAAGAAAGACATGCTTTTGCCCTTTAAATATCTAGGGTTGTTGCTTGGTGCCATATCTTTGGCAGTGCCAGACTTTAGCATCAAAAAATGGAACAAGCACTGTAAAAACTTTCTGCTAATCTTTCTGTTTATCACTTAAAAATTTTGCTTTTATTGATTTGAATTTTTCCAGTAGGCTGATGCACATATATACTGTGAATATAGCTTCTTAAAGGGCTCCTAGCTCTGGGGGATTCTCTAGAATTGACAAAAAAATTTTAACTTTTAGCTGTTATGGGAGATTCCTTTCCTTTTTAAATGACTATAGTATTAAAGGGTCCCAGTCAACTTCTATGCCTTAACCAAAAATGTTAGATCACATGTTCATGTTAACATAAAGCAATATTTGTCCACAGATTGAATTGGTCTTGAGGCCTTGTAATGATAAATGGTAAATAGCAAAAATGTAACAATGTATACTTTTTACCCCAACAGGGCACCGACATTTTATTGGACAACTTTTCGAAGCAAACACAATTCGCTGCTGGTGTAAAACAATGTTTAGAAATTGTGCTTGATAAGGACCCTTTAAGGCACATTTTCCTTCTGTAACATCTCCATTTACATGGTATTTTAGGCAATGTTCAATTTAAAATACAAAGGATATACTCTGTCAAGTTTCTACCTCTTCATCCCATGAAGACTGAAGCTTAGTTCAGAGAAACTGCCTTTAAATGTATTGTGGCAGAGGCCCTGGGCTCGATTTGTTTCCCAGAATCCCATGTGAAAGCCATGCGCACTGACGAGTCAGCCAAAGGGATATCGCCTTGGCAAAGTAGCCAAGGCACATAATCAGTCGGAGACATAATGACAGGACACAATATGTTCCCAGCAGAATAGTCTATGAACTCTGTTTATAGTTCATTCCTTTACAATTGACAAGATTTTATGAAACTACCTTGTAGCTACAATCATCTCCTTCACTTGAAACTACCCCTCCATTCTATGGTTTTGTACCTGTACTTGTAAGTTTGAACTAATTACTGCTTTGTGGTCTTATGTAGTAGATGGAAATGTCTAATTTTCAAGACAGTTTGACTCCACCTGGAAAACTTCCTCCATCCATCCATCTTCTCTGCTTCATTCATCGGGGTCACGGTTGGGCCTGTGCCTATCTCCGGCAGACTATGGGCGTAACGCAGGGTACACCCAGGACAACACATAGACACGCAAAGACGTAGAACCATGCACATACTCACACCTAAGGACAATTGAGAGATGCCAATTAACCTAACAGTCATGTTTTTGGTCTTTGGGAGGAAGTCGGAGTACCCGGAGAGAACCCACGCATGCATGGGGAGAACATGCAAACTCCATGCAGAAAGACCCTAGGCCCCAGAAAGAACCCAGAACCTTCTTGCTGCAAGGCAACAGCACTAACCACTGCACCACTGTACAGCCCCTGGAAAACTTCATATATGGTTAATCAGATTTATTATGGAGGATTAAGCAAAGAAATAGAGGCATACATCATGGCGATTGGCGGAGGAGCTGTAATGTTACCGTTGTAATGTTGTTTAGCATTCAGCTTTGAACACAGACTAGGAGGAGAGACGATGGAGGAGAGCCACAGATTCAATAATAGCATTCCTGACGAAAAGCACATGCTGTGAAATGTTTCTGTGATTTACTCATTATGTGTGGAAACAAAGATTTTATCTATGTTGGTTAGAAGCAGCTCTAATCCAAAGAGGCTGCTCACAGCATTTCAACACTGACTGATAAAGATGACTGCCATTATTGAATTCATTAATCGATAACAAATAGTTTATATTCAGTAACTGAACCTTTATATTAATTTAAGGTTCAGATAATGGAAAAGTAAATTCTTCCAAATTTTAGATCACAAATGTAACTGCGTAGTGATTTAGATTAGAAACTTGTTACTTTAATTCTGCATTAACAGAGTTATTAACTCTGTTGCTGCAGAATAACTGCATGCTCTTTTTCATTATTTCCTCCAAAAAGATTCTGTTATTATTTTTATTGTTGTTGTTTCCATACAGGACATTAACCACCCCAGTCGTTTCCATGTTTTACCACATATAATGCCATATATTACTAAAAATATAAGTCAGCAGCAGAGGCAAACTGAGAGACAAGTAATCAAAATAATAAAGCCACAAATGCTGTTCTGAAGACAGAGGGACTCCAGTTACTAAGTTATAAAGTAAAGAAATAATGAGGCTTGACCATGTTTAAGGAACTGCACTTGACTAAACACAAGAAATATTTTTTTAAGAATTAAATATTGTTAGGATTGTCGGATTATCTCATGCTGAGAAATTATTACATTTGCATGGGTAGATGGGTTCTTAGCCAAGAACAATCAGTACGTAAAATTTGGAACAGAAACAGAATTTTCACAGATAAATAGGTTCGACTTGTGCGTAATATTTTATGTTTCCAATCCGCCTTCTTTCCTCTGCCAGGCATTTCTCCTAGTTTTTTGTATGAATCAAACTGAAAACAGAAGGTTTTATTTTCTTAATTTGCTACTCAAGATACATTATATTAATATTTTTTTTCCTGTTTATCTGTTTGTTTCCAACACTGCTGTGTGTGAGAATAAAGGAGTCATGCGTTAACCCAGTATCTTTGTGGGCCAGTATCTTTGTGATAATTATCTGTAAATCAGATATGATTTAATATCTGCATCTGCATGATATTTTAATAAACATTGGGAGAGGTTGATAATCCAGGTCCAGAAGGTAGAAAGCCTGTACAGAGATGAATTCAAACCATTTTCATCTCTAACTTTACAACACAGACGGAGGGCTATTCAACTAGTTAAGTGAAGGATGAGGATGAAAGGAAACTAGGCAGTTTTCTTAATTCATGGACCTGGATTATCCACATCTGGACATACGTAGGCCAGTTAACCCTGGTATTAAAAAAAAGGTCATAAACTGCTGCAGCTCTCTGGCATACTATTCTTGTAGTATATACCTTTTTTAAATAAATCTCATCAGACAGAGCTCTCAGGCTGTGAGTAGCTGGGGTATCATGACCCCTCCATCTGCACACCCCTGTGTGCTAGCTTTACAAGTTATATGATGGGTAAGGGAGGGGAGCAGCACCAACCTTTCTTTGGCCCCTTCAGAGAGGGCACAACATGCACACTGCTGTACTATGAAACACATTAAAGTCATCCTTTTGAGAATACTTTAGCTAATGCAAGAAGAAGGGCGGTAATGTTGCACCATCAGTGTCTTTCACTGGCTGAACCTTTTCAGCTGCTGCAGAAAGTAGATCCTTCTGGGCCTTCTTAGTGAGAGAGATGTTTTTCAGCTAATAGTTGAGGTTCTAAGTGATCCAGTATATAGAAGGAGTACACAGTGACAATTGGAGAGTAACACAGGAGGACAAGGGAGCATAGGATTCTGCTGTTTCTAAAAATTAGATCATCTCCACTGTTTTTCCAGTTTGTATTGACCTTCAGATAGTTTGAGGTGCAGAAGATGATCAATCTCTCACCTGTAGAAATACTCATCCACCCAGAAATGAACCCATTTAGATTGAAATAATTCAAAAACCTTTAAGATTAATGGACTATTAGGTGGAGGTGCAGCTGTTTTTGTTCGGATGAAGAGCAGAGACGAAAAGAATACAATGTGAAGGGGAACTACAGCCTATGGTCCTGCTTCAAATCCTGTTTTTTGGCCATCAGAAGGTTTGTGATCCCCCTGCAGATGGGGTCTCTCAAGCTCAGCTGTAAGAACTTGTCCTTCAGCAGGCATCAGGAAGATGAGATTCTGGTGTAGATTTGTTTGGAGTTACAGTGGAAAAACTATTACCATTTTAGATTAAGAGTACAGTACTGCTGAATCAGTGTTCCACTATTATACCAGACACGGTTTAAGTAAACTGATAGCCCCATCCTTCATCCTCCAGCCTTTGTTGTAAGGTTCTGGTTTGTGGTCAAGAAAGTTGTTAAAAGAGACATATTTCTTGTAACAGATTGATAAATTCCACACTGTGTATGTAACTTTGGGCAAAGCTCTTTTTAAAATTATTGCACAATTAGAGAAATCTTAACAGTATTAGCATTAATGTCAGCAGACTGAGTTTAGTCTACACTGGCATAGCACATAAAAAATATTATTTATGTTATGGTTTACAATAAGCTGTATAAACTTTGTGAGGTTTCAAATTTCTACTGCTATTTGAAACTTTAGATTTATTGGAAGAGAGATAAGCAATTGCTGTTCCTAAAATTGCAGGTATACAGTACAACTTCTAGATGATTTGTGTTTTCAGCGCAGGCCCTTTTCATGAGTATCTGCACAAATGTGGATTGATATAGGTATTTAACTGCAAATGACACATTTGCTAATTTACATCCAAATGGAATGAAGATGGCAATATGTAACTTTATGAATGTGCGTAGTGTTTAAATTTGAAACACAACCATTGCAATATGACTGCTGCATCAATAAAGCTGTGCTTGATGTTACCTCATGTGAGCTTCACTAAAATGATCAACCTTCAGATTGGCAAACGGGACTTTTGATTTGCAGTTGCATTTTAAAAAAATGTTTTTAGAGTTGATGTCTTTATAAAATCATTCCAACATTATGGGAGTGAAGAGGGGAATACAGGAAGATATAAATAAATGAAAATAGTTGAGTCAGCCGTATGCTATGAGCAAATACCAAGAGAGGAAGTACACATCTACAACAATCATGGAAGGTAACATACTGAAAAGGGGGGTAAAATAGCCACATCAACGACAGAAAGGAGCTGATGACATGGAGGATCAGCTTCAGAAGAGGATCAAGTGACATAACTGAAAGCCAAAGATAAACTTTATTGACTTGTTTATTTTTTTCTACTTTCCTAGAAAACACAAAAAGCTAAAATGAAGGATTTACTCAATCAAGAATTCAAAAGTTTGTTTTAAACAGACAACACAAATATATTTACTGTCCTTTTATACATGGTGCCATTATAAAGATTTTAGATGCGCTCACTGCAATTGGAGTTTGATTGGGAGGCACATAATGCATGACTGCTTATAGGTCTCGCACATGTTGACAAGATTCAACAAAAGTTAATTTAAGTGCCAAAAAGGTTTCAAATAAATTTCAATAGTGTCATCGTTCAAGACAACATGTTTTTTAATCAACATGAAAGACAGAGAAACTAATGTTGAATATGAACTAAGTAGGGAATGCCCTAAAGAGGTTTGTAAAGAGCTTTTAAAAAAACTGTTTTAAGTTAGCCCTAGAAGGACTGTTTTGTCATCCTACCTCCACAGCCACCACCTTCTCTCCCACTCTCTACCACTCTGTCTTCCTGGCTGACTCTTCTGAACTATCGCTGTCCTCTGCAATCCACCGTTGTGCTCCTCCACTATCCAGGCTGGCTGCCTTGTCCCGGTTATGGTGACCTCTCTGCTGGTGTTCTCACACTAAACTCCCACTGTTCTTGTCTGAGCTCCAGAAAGCCATTTCCGCTAACTTCTGTAGTCAGGGTGAATCGTTCCCGTGTTTTACTGAACTCTAACCAAAGCAAACATGGATCAAGTGCAGGATAAAGATGAGTGTGTCTCCTCAGAGAAAATTGTATCAGAAATGCAACGACTTGCACTTCAATTTAGTCGTTGTCCAAATGTCCATCGAGTTGCGGGTCATGGCTGATCAGGTGAAGACCTGCAGATATCTAAGCATTGTAGGTTGACTGGTGCTATCCTATATTCATTGATTGCACTTTAGCACACTTGGAAAACATTTATTGAACATGGGACTATAGTACCTATATTCAAATAAATTCCATTCATTTTTATTTATAAAGTACTAATTCACACTACATGTCATCTCAGGGCACTTTACGGAGGCAATTCAATCAAAATAATCCAGTCACACTGGTTCAAAGTTTTCTATCTAAGGAAAACCACCTAATTGCATCGACTCAACAGCAATCCCTCACACCAAGTGTGCATGTGGCGACAGTGGAGAGGAAAAACTCCCTTTTAACAGGAAGAAACCTCCAGCAGAACCAGGCTCAGTGTGAGCGGCCATCTGCCGAGGCCGACTGGGGTTCAAGGAGACAGAGGCAGACAGACAGAAAGAAGCAGCGATACGAAAGGCAGTTTTCAGCTCCACAGGCGGTCCCATCAAGGAAAAACGTAGCCGGGCAGTCGAGCTCCAAACCAACTCCCAGCTCAGTGAATGAAAGAGAGCACAACAGCTGATATTTCCATATTTTCATCAATATGTGAAACATGTCAGGCGTCAAAGAGAAAATTTGACTGCTTTGAAATTTCAAAGCAGTCAAATTTTCTCTTTAACGCCTGACGTGTAATCTATAGGTGCTGAAATTTTATTCTAGGTTGTTGACACCTTTACTCACCCCCACCAAACTCAATCTCTTTGCCTCATTTGCAACAACTTGGTGTAACTTTGACTCAGTTTTCATTTCATGTTTTGTCGAAATAATTTAAATATACAGGAATCAGAGTATTTGAAATAATTTTTATTTATGGACATTGCCAGTAGATGTGGAGGGGCCTTATGTTCGGGGCATTCTGGTTGAGCAACATTCAAGGTGTATGATGAAAGGAAACTGAATGTTTCCTACAGTAGTCCCAAGATGTATTAACTTTCTCCATTTAAGAGCTGTACACATTTTAAACCCCGTTAAGAAGTAGATTAAAACTTAGCTGTTTGAACGTGCATTTTGCTTTCTGTCACAGAATATTGGTTCTAAGAGAGAGCAAGTAAGATAAGAAGCTGAAAAACAATCATCATGCCCTGGGATTTTTTTTTATTTATTTATTTTTCTTCCTGTCAGTGCTCTACCTCTCCTCCATGTTTCATGAATTGCCGCTTGATGAAATTTGTGCAACCCCACTGACAAACTGTTAGTCAGGCAGACAGACAAACGACTATGATTACATATCACTGCCTCGCTTAATTTCTTTTCAGATAAAAAAAGACTAAAAGAAAAAGGTGATGTTTTTGCTGTGAGTATATGACTTCTTCTAAATTAACACTTAGATTCATTTTGAGGATATACTTGAATCTCTGGCCACAGACTGTTAGAAAACAGCATGGCAAATTTAAATTTGCATTGATCATGTTTATCTTGAATATGTGTATGTTCAGGAACCTCCATTTATCTTCAAGGAATTTGTGTTTCTACACAGTTTTTAACCATATACTTAGTTACCCAACCTTTCCACTTCCTTACTGTCAAATAAATTTAAAACAAAATTATACGTTGTAAAAAAAAAGTTTGCATTTCGAGTAATTCATTTCAGTATATGTATTAAACGTATTAATTTGAGTAAAAATTTGTTATTTTTGTTAATGTGATTGTTATAGCCTTCAGAAAACAAAACAAAAATATTTTTGAAAATTACATAGAATCAATACAAAAAGAAATTTAAAGTTACATGGTAACGTTATTTGACTTTATTTGTAATTATATGCCAGCAACTCAGTACGGTTGCATCTGTTTTTATCACTATGTGCTATGTACTGCAGCGTAGCATTTATTTTCGTTTACATCAGTGCACAAACATAAAATAATTGGTCAACAAGCTGAAACAATGTTGACTAGAGTAACACTGTCTTACCACTGTTAGGTAGACAATGTCCGAATCTATGTTCCTCTGAGTTCTGATGCTGTCTCTATAAATATGCTCCTTAGCTGTTGTGCTGAGCTTAAAACTTTAATTTCCTGCTTCTTAATGAGGACAAAAGTGAAGTCATTATTTGTAATCACCCACCACACCAAAATTGTGTGGCTTCCCCACTAGGCCCTTTATCTCTATATATTCATTAATTTGTTAAAAGTCTTGGAGTTTCCGTTGACAGCTCTCTGTGAGTGGATAGGCAGGTTAACTCTGCAGTGAGGAGCATTTTTCACCATATAAGTCTGTCAGCAAGGCAAAAGTAATATTTGCCCAGGCATGAAAAGGAAAGGGTGGTCCATCTTCTCATCATGTCATGATGAAGTACTGTAATTGGGTTTAGAAAGGCCTTTAGAAGCTCTCCCTACATTTGCTTTAAATACAGCAGTAGTGGTTTAAAAGTTAACCTTCAGGCTGAAAGCCAGCTGGGTGGCCTCCATTTTCCAGCCAAGTTTAACCAAGCATAACAGCCAGCCAGTCAAGGAGCCATCATAAAAACAGGGTAATGTTTAAACCGCTACTACAGTAGCTCAAAATGCTGCTGACTGTATGCTAACTGACATACAGACAGATTGCTTAAAACCTTAGATGTGAGCACATCAACGCGGGTTTTAGGATCCAGTTTAAGATTCTGCCACTGGTACATAAATCATTTAATGGTCTGTCCCTCTACAAATCTCAGAGGCCCTGGTCCCTTTCGACCCACCCAGGGATTTAAGATCTTCCATTCAACCCTGGGTCTTTTAGTGATCCCCAGTGTTAGATGCACTTCAAGGAGTCAGAGAGCCTTTTCCGTCGCGGCCCCCCACCTATGGAATAAGCTCCTGCTGACAATTAGATATGCTGAGTCTGTTGCTACCTTCAAGTCAGCACTGAAGACTGTTTGGTTTACTCAGAAGTTAGTCTCCTCCTGCTAGTTGCATTTGTTGTCTATTTATTCCAAATTTTTATGTTCCTTTTAACTTTTAAAATATATTATTACCTATGATCTTACAGATTTGTGGCCTCATTCTTCATTGTTGGCTTTGCTCTTTGGATGTCCCCCTGTGTTTTTATGTATGACCTGTTTTTAAACTATGTCTTTTATTGTTGCATGTGTGTACACAAATTGAAACTTGAAAAAAAGTTCAGAACCAAGTTTAAGGGTGCAGGGATATGTTTGTTTTCAATGAAAATAAACTTAAGTTGCACTGGACAGGAAAAATGTAATTATGGCTTCAAATAACAGGGAAGAGTGCAAAGCTCTTGCCTACAAAGATTAAGATTTAAGATTAAGCATGGAGTCAAGTGTAACATCATACCACATCATGGGGGGTGACACAAGTCAAAATGTTTTCCCAACACATGTTAAATAATTTTCTTTTGGGATAAATAAAGTATTTTTGAATTAAATTAGAAGTCTACTCTTACACTGACAAGGAATTAAACACAGGCCATGAGAATAAAAGAGAGAAATCCTGACCACTAGACCATGAAGGAGCAACTGAGATCCTAGGGAAGAAAGTGTGTCCACACTGTTGGCATACCCCAAACCTGACCTTCACATCTGTGGTTCTTTAAGTATTATGCATATTTCTTGATTCAGGGCTTGTGAGAAGTTGCCTTTCACATAATTTTCAAGTAGAATTTTTTTGGGATCTGGAACAGACATGGGTCTTTTAGGGAAGACGAAGCAAAGCAAGACAAGGTTTCTAAGAAAACCAAGCTGATAAGCAAGCAGCATAAAGTCACTGACCTACAGCAGACAGGCCTCTTGGATGAACATGTAAAGACAGTGGAGCAATACTTGTATCGTGTTGTTAACACTACAGGAATTCCTCAAAACCAGCTTGCATGTAGCAAAAATATAAAGTAAAATTCCCATTTACCAGGAAAAAATTCCATCAAATCCAGGCTTAGTGGGAACCAGATTCAAAATAATTCATCCAACCACTGTCAAAACGTATCATTGCATGGTCCTAGGAGGCTGCCGCCTATTTCCAGCAGTGGTATGGCCAACACAACAATCTAGCATGTATACAAGCATTCAGTCTTCAAGGCAATGGAAAATACCAATTACCCTAAGGTACATGTTTTTGGACTGCAGAAAAGCATGCAGAGATTGAGTCTATCCACATATGCATAGAGGACATGTTAACTCCTTCAAAAAGACTCAGAATAGACCTTTAAACCCAGTAACCTCTTAATGAAAGGTGAAAGGTGTAATTAATGTCCCACTGTCTAGTTTTAGTGCTATTAAACTGAATTCAGTTCACTCCACATAGTGAGATTTATTTCAAAATATAGCTTCAGATGGCTCACAAGAGCCAGCGTCACATAAAACACAGTCACAGTCAGCAGCCCATACATTTTCTGCTAGGGGAATTTTTTTTGTCAAGAAAAATCAGGGGATTGTGTTAAATGTTGACATTGCCCCAATGTTGGATTCTGAGCAAGGGACAGCCAAAGGGAGAACTGGAAAGGGAGAAAAGAAACATTGAAGCAACAGAGATGTGACCCTTTTAGCAGGATGTCTGTGCTTAAGCATTACAAGAACCACTATGATTAGTCACCCACTGTGATTAGATTTAATCATTTTTACTTTTACAAGCTTATGGCACTGTGAAATCAATTGAGCTCCTCAAAGATGTACATCTGTAAAAGGATTCCTAGAAAGCAGAACTGTTTCAAAATCTTTGCAATCAAACACTTTTTCTACTTATATAAATTACATCAATTCCTTGTTGTGTGTGTGGGGTGTGGGGGTGTGTGTGCGTGTGTGTTGTGTAGCAGGTTGACGCGTGAGTGTGTTTGCTGGATCTACACCGTTTTTAAATTTTATGGAATCTTCAGCTATGTTTCTTTTTACGCATTTCTCCTGCATTCTTTATCTACAGTATGTCAGTCCAACATTTTAACCAATTATAGAAAAAAAGTATAATTGTATATTTTGTAAAACAAAATGTTAACTAAAATAATAATTAAACCTGTTCTTTCACTAAATGAGTGTTTCAAGCCACAACAAATTATTACCTTATCTTTGTCATTTTGCATTACTTTATGAAAAGATTACATTCAATGTGTTTCCTTAAACCTTTTTCGTGCATTTTGAAGTATTGCACTAGAAGAGCTAGATGGAAGGTACTAAATTCACATCAACTTAGTCACTTGAGGTGGTTTTTTGATTTTGCCACAATGTATGAACAACTTCAAATTTGAATTTTTGGTTTTTGACTTTTCAAAAGTTTGCTTAAAGTTCGTATCACATTTGGATGGAAACACTACCACTGAGACACTTTTTAAAAATGTATGTTGACATTATGAAAAGCACACAAATGCCATTCCTACATAAAATGTGTGCATACATGAATGTCTGAGGCCCTGTCCACAAAAATGTCATCTTTTCGAAATTCTTTAAATGCAGGCAAGGCTTGTTTCTGAGTCAGAGTTGCTGCTTTGGGAGGGGCTTGCATTAGCCCCCACTTCTTGTTGAAGGTAGTAAATGCAGGTATTCTCTTTAGCAGTTGTAAAATTACAAAATAAAGTCTGAGGATGAGGAATCTATGGCGCCGCCATCAAAAGGCTTTAGCTTCCCACAGTAACCGTATCTCTTCTGCATCCATTGAAGATACTTTTAAAGGCAACAAAAAGTTACAATTTGGACTTTTTAGACCAAGCCCTACATTTCTATTAGTCCTTTCTATGTTACTTTTTCTGTCTCAGATCAATTCTTTTCCTCTGATTATCCTTCATCAGTAGAGCCTTCTTTGCAACGTTATTTCCATTAAAGCCTGAATTACACAGTCTCCTCCCAACAAGTTATGATGAGAATTGTCTGATGCTTAAATCTCAGTAAGCTTTGATGAGGACTTTAATCTTTAGTGTAGTTAATTGCCATATTCTAAGGCTTGTAACTAATGAACCTCACTGCAGGAGAACTCGGTATTCATTTCTCATCCCTTATTAGAGTCAGTTATATCACAATATAGAGTATTCTTTGTAAATTCCAATGAAATAAAGATTTCATGCTTTCACATAATTAAAAAGAAAATAATTATTATGAACTGCTTGTTTGCATTATATGATTCCAGAGAATTCTTTTTTCCACATTAGGGAAATAAATTAGTAGAAAATTTGACATCGTGGAAACTAATAATGGAAACCAATAAACTCAAAGATAAGGCCATAGATATTTATTTTGACTTGGGGGGAGGTCAAGAAAGAGACATACACATGTGGAAAATTATTGTTACTCCTTGTTTAATGGAAAAAAAAAACAATATTCACAGCAATAACTTTAATCTGACAAAACCTGAACTAAAAATAATATTCTAAAATTAACAAATACAAATCAGAAATTGCTTTTCAACCATGCTTTGACAATAGGATTTTACAAATTATACATACAAAACAGGTCTCGACAAAAACATTATGGTACCCCTAGAAAAGACTGAAAATAATGTGACCAAAGGGACATATCAAATCAAGATGTTTCCACTAATTTGCATCACAGCTGTCTACACGACGCAACTGACGAATCTGAACACAGTAATGGTTCGTACCACACTTCTCACTTTGTTACAAAATAATCTCGCCAGCATGGACCTAACACCAGATCAGCAGTGGCGTGCCGGTGTAGAGCGATCGATTAGCCAACTCAAGTCCGGAGTTAGTGAAATCCTTAAACACCTCCACAAGCAGCCACCGCACGAAGCTCCACTTCCTCAAACTAGTGGTGACGTCACCGACCCCTTGGCGCCGCCCGAATCTGGGAGGGAGCCGCGTTTGTCGCCTACTGAACTGTTTAGGGGTGATCCTGAGCTCTGCAGACCATTCCTTACTCAGCGTGAAATAATTTTTGAACTGCAACTGTCCGGTTTCCCTTCAGACCGTTCCAAGATTGCCTATGTCATTTCATTACTGGCTGGGAAGGCTAAGATATGGGGAACAAATGAGTGGCAGAATAGGTCTCACATTTGCAATTCTTATGAGTTTTTTTCCCAAGAGTTGAACCGGGTTTTCGGACCCATTCTCCCTGGCCGTGAGGCTTCTAAGGGCCTTCTGTCTCTGAGGCAGGGAGACCGATCAGTCACAGATTATATAATAGACTTCCACCTTCTGGCCACCGATAGCCAGTGGAACGAGCAGGCTTTGATGGATGTTTTCCGGCTGGGTCTAAATGATAAAATTAAGGACGAGCTGGCAACCCGGGAGACGCCTCACTCTCTCAG
>JAUZNJ010033321.1:0-13219 GCA_034780135.1 Jordanella pulchra
GGTTCTCTTATAGTAGACGGGTTCTCTTATAGTAGACGGGTTCTCCTTTAGTAGACGGGTTCTCCTATAGTAGACGGGTTCTCTTATA
Source organism: Jordanella pulchra (assembly GCA_034780135.1). NCBI lineage: Eukaryota > Metazoa > Chordata > Actinopteri > Cyprinodontiformes > Cyprinodontidae > Jordanella > Jordanella pulchra. The sequence goes on from JAUZNJ010033321.1 coordinate 89, forward strand.
GTTGACGGGTTCTCTTATAGTAGACGGGTTCTCCTTTAGTAGACAGGTTCTCCTATAGTAGACGGGTTCTCTTATTGTAGACAGGTTCTCTTATAGTAGACGGGTTCTCTTATAGTAGACAGGTTCTCTTATAGTAGACGGGTTCTCTTATAGTAGACGGGTTCTCTTATTGTAGACAGGTTCTCCTATAGTAGACGGGTTCTCTTATTGTAGACAGGTTCTCCTTTAGTAGACGGGTTCTCTTATTGTAGACAGGTTCTCCTTTAGTAGACGGGTTCTCCTGCCCCAGAGCAGTGATGGCTAAGATGATTACAGCTCTGATGACCCCCCATGGATTCTGGCTCTTAGAGTTCAGTAAATGAGCTCCATCATCAGGAGAAGTTGCTGCTTCTCGCCTTCAAAGAGACGGAGTTAGTGGAGGAGGTTCTCCTGTTCCGGATGCCCTTCTGTCTCTCTGTGGACAAAGATGCTATTTGGACCTGACTTCTGGGCTGGACTGGGAACATCAGGGGTTCTCAAACATTTCCCCCTGTGACATAAAAAACAATGCAGCAGAGTGGAGACCGCCTAAAAACTACTTCATTCGTTTTCAAAGAAATGTATTTTTAATAGGATTTTAAACTTATTTTTTTAATCAAATGTAGCATTTTACAGTTTAATGGTATATCTAATATTTGAATCACGCTTTAGATAAATAAGTAAATACATTTGACATCTATTTATTTCACATTAAATTCCCTCCTACATGTTTGTATTTATTTTGGCGTCCATATCACAGGGTTACATCACAATGACTGTGAAAACCATGTGACCCCACAGGGGCCCTGACCCCAACTTTGGGTACCCCTGATCTGGAGCTCCTGTAGGAGGAGCTGGAGAGTCCCTGTGAACCCAGTCTGGATGAGTGGACATCTGGACGGACAGAGGTCAGAGGAGGACGTCTTCCTGTTCCACCAGAACATCCACTGGTTCTCATACAAACCCGGTCTGTGGCCCGGTTCAGGTTCTCCTGCTGCTGAATCCAGAATCTGCTGATTGTCTGTTTCCACTCATCATGTCATAAACAGCAGATGCTTATTGAAAAATGTCCCAAGTCTGTCAAACTGATGCTTTGACTGTTTTCAGTCAGAAGAACGTTTCATGGCCCGCTGTTCACCAGAGAACCAGCAGCGCTGCAGGATCCAGCCGCCTTCGGTTTGTTCTTGTGACCTGAGCTCTGAACGACTCCTCTCTGCTGAGGCAGCAGTGTTCTCCACACTAACTCCTCGGTTCTGACCTGCAGCTGTGGGAACATCTGTCTCATCCACGGCTCATCTGCATCTGACTGGACCTTCGGCTGCTCTCACAGAACAGCAGCAGAGATGAACATCCCTCATGTTTTACCTTCTTTCATCACATCCTGCAGAGAATTACTCTCAGCTGACTGATGTTTCTACACAGCGAAGGTTCCCCGCAGGCTCCAGTTGTTCTGCTGGGTTCTTGTTCCAACAATAAAAGCTGTGATGAAAAAAGTTTTCATTGCTTTAGGATTCCTTAGAAGCATCTTATGTTTGGGTTCTAGCTGTGATGTTCCACCTGCATGAAGAGATCTTAATCTAGAATTCAAATGTGTTCTCCACGTTTGATGAGGATCATAAAATCTTCTCTTGGTTCTGAAACGTTTAACTAAGAAGGTTGTTCTGGTGGATGAGAGAAGAGAAAGTAACCTCCAGGTGATGTTCTTGGATTTGGTTCCTCAGAGCTCAGACAGGTTCTGATCCAGAAGCTCAGAGTTCTTCTCATCAGATAGATCTTGCAGTGGAACCCGTGGAACCTGAGTGTGGAAAATCCTTCCAGACTGCATTTGATCCAAACTCTCAGAGTCTCTGTTTTCCCCGCAGACAGCGAACGCATCGCCTGGCTGCTGCTCTACCTGCCTCAGAACAACAGCTGGGGAGCAGCAAAGTACCCTGGGAAATGTTGGTAATCACCATGGATACAGAGAAGGTCAAAGCTGCTGCTGCTCAGACTGATGGCTTAAACGGCCTCATGGTGGCGCTGTGACGGCTGAGAGCAGAAGTCCTCAGATGAGTAGAAAAGCAGCCTGAGTGCGTGTGTGTCCTGAGGATTTAACACAGAAATCACGTCCTAGATCAGGCATGGACGCACAGATCTAGGTCACAGCTGTTCCCGACAATGCCCCCTCCTCTCCCTCTTCCTCTTCCTCAGCCCGCTTCCCTCCTGTATGACCTTGGAGGAGGACACAAAGAAGAGAACAATCCTGTTTGATCAGACAGAACCAACCAGTCCAAACCAAATGATTAACCTCCGGATTGAACGGCTGCATGTTCCACGAATCCAGGTTTAGTCTGAAGGAACTCTTCACTGAACTGTCTGACTGGGACCAGTTTATGTAGAACCTTCATCATTGCAGAACCTTAGATTCAGAACCGCAGAACTGTGTACAGTCAGTCTGATGATCAGCTGCTCCTTGTCTGCTCTGGAAAAGTTCTGTGAGCCTTGATTAAGTTCTGTTCAATAAGAGGTTCTGGTGCTGAAACCAGTTGCTGCTGCAAGAAAGACATGTTGACACGAAAACCTTTCTGTTTAAAAACAAAAATGATCCAAGACGTCAAGAAGCTGTTCACTTCTGTTCTCCTCAGATTTAATGTTCTCATGTTCTGTTTCCACCTAAAGTTTGCTCAAGAGAACAACCAACCATTAGCTTTCTAAACAGAACAACATCAATGAGGAAAACAGGCCAACATTAGCTAAGACAGCAAACAGACATTAGCAAACAGAACACGTCAAGATTATCCCAAATTATCTCAGAGAATATGTCAACACTAGCTAAGAGAACCGTCAAACGTTATCGAGTACAGACCAACATCAAGGAGAACAAGTCAACATTAGTCAACATCACGCTGAAGAACAGGCCAACATCAGCCAGGAGAACAGTCTATGTCTCTTAGAAGAAGCTTTAGCTGTCCCAGAAGGTTTGAAATGACAAAGATGGTTCTGCGGAGGAACATGTTGCTATTAGCTGGGGAACCCTGTCCCAGCAGTGTCTAACCTCTGGGGCCGCTGGGGAGCAGGAGGAGGGCTGGTGAAAGGATGCTGGTTTTACCTTCTCAGCCTCATGGCTCTGGGTGAGGGGGGAGTTCTGTCTTTAGACTAGGCATCCATTAGGAGGTGATGATGTCTCTACCTGTGCAGGTGTGCAGGAGTTGGACTTTTCTGCAGGAATTATATCGGATGCAGGGTGTTAGACCTGAACCAGAGCTGATGATGACACAGAGGAACCTAAAGAGGGGGCTCATCTTAATCAGATGCTGCATGATTAAGCAGTTAGATAAGAACAGCGACACCCAAACCAAAGAACCTGGTGCAGCGGCGCCCGTAGAGAGGAACAGCTGACCTGCTGCATCCGACTGCTTTAGTGAAATACAAGCGATAGCTGTCGTTAATCCCTGTGTGGATCTACAGGTACCACTCACAATGGCTACACCACATCGGTGGATGGGGAGGAGGGAGGAGGTGAAGGGGAGGAAGAGGAGGAGGAGGGGGAGGCGGATGGAGGGGGAGGAAAACGAGATGAGGAAGAGGAGAAGGATGCAGAGTGGGACGAGGAGCTGGATGGAGGCAATGAAGGAGGGGTGAGGATGACGAGAACAGACACGCTTCACTCCACCACAAGTTCCACCGGAACACAGAGGAGGAGGGGACAACACGCTAAGAAACAGGTGAGAGAACATGCCTCCGTTCCTAACACACACAGGTGTGTGTTAGGAACGGAGGCATGGTGGAAACGGATGGGAAAGAGATACTAATGACACTTTAAGGGGATTTTAGTTAATGTCAGTATAAATTTTGATTCACAAGATTTTTATCTGTTGACCTTTTTAAAAAACTTGCTGGATGGATCTGAAAACTAGTTAAATACAACTGCAACATCACCGAGTTATCAAACGATGCAAACAGCTAAAACACCTGGTTAATGGGTAGTTTAACACCAGGTTAATGGGTAGTTTAACACCAGGTTAATGGGTAGTTTAACACCAAGCTAATGGGTAGTGTAACACCAAGCTAATGGGTAGTTTAACACTGGGTTAATGGGTAGTTTAACACTGGGTTAATGGGTAGTTTAACACTGGGTTAATGGGTAGTTTAACACCAAGCTAATGGGTAGTTTAACACTGGGTTAATGGGTAGTTTAACACCAGGTTAATGGGTAGTTTAACACTGGGTTAATGGGTAGTTTAACACCAAGCTAATGGGTAGTTTAACACTGGGTTAATGGGTAGTTTAACACTAGGCTGATGGGTAGTTTAACACCAAGCTAATGGGTAGTTTAACACCAGGCTGATGGGTAGTTTAACACCAGGCTGATGGGTACTTTAACACTGGGTTAATGGGTAGTTTAACACCAGGCTAATGGGTAGTTTAGCACCAAGCTAATGGGTAGTTTAACACCAGGCTAATGGGTAGTTTAACACCAGGCTGATGGGTAGTTTAACACTGGGTTATTGGGTAGTTTAACACCAGGTTAATGGGTAGTTTAACACTAGGCTAATGGGTAGTTTAACACCAAGCTAATGGGTAGTTTAACACCAAGCTAATGGGTAGTTTAACACCAGGTTAATGGGTAGTTTACTACAAGGCTAATGGGTAGTTTAACACCTGGTTAATGGTTAGTTTACTACAAGGTTAATGGGTAGTTTAACACCAGGCTAATGGGTAGTTTAACACTGGGTTAATGGCTAGTTTAACACAGGGTTAAAGGGTAGTTTAACACCAAGCTAATGGGTAGTTTAACACCACGCTAATGGGTAGTGTAACACCAAGCTAATGGGTAGTTTAACACCAGGTTAATGGGTAGTTTACTACAAGGCTAATAGGTAGTTTAACACCACGCTAATGGGTAGTTTAACACCAGGGTAATGGGTAGTTTAACACCAAGCTAATGGGTAGTTTAACACCAAGCTAATGGGTAGTTTAAAACCAGGCTAATGGGTAGTTTAACACCTGGTTAATGGGTAGTTTAACACCAAGCTAATGGGTAGGTTAACACCAGGCTGATGGATAGTTTAACACCTGGTTAATGGGTAGTTTACTACAAGGCTCATGGTTAGTTTAATACCAGGCTAATGGGTAGTTTAACACCAGGCTAATGGGTAGTTTAACACTGGGTTAATAGGTAGTTTAACACCAGGTTAATGGGTAGTTTAATACCAAGCTAATGGGTAGTTTAACACCAGGTTAATAGGTAGTTTAACACTGGGTTAATGGGTAGTTTAACACCAGGCTAATGGATAGTTTAACACCAGGCTAATGGGTAGTTTAACACCAGGCTAATGGGTAGTTTAACACCGGGTTAATGGGTAGTTTACTACAAGGCTAATGGGTAGTTTAATACCAAGCTAATGGGTAGTTTAACACCAGGCTAACGGGTAGTTTAACACTGGGCTAATGGGTAGTTTAACACCAGGCTAATGGGTAGTTTAACACCAGGCTAATGGGTAGTTTAACACCAGGCTAATGGGTAGTTTAATACCAGGCTAATGGGTAGTTTAACACTGGGTTAATGGGTAGTTTAACACCAGGTTAATAGGTAGTTTAACACCTGGTTAATGGGTAGTTTAACAGCAGGCTAATGGGTAGTTTAACACCGGGTTAATGGTGGAACTGGTTCTGAAGGTTCTACTGTTAGTTAAACTTTAAAATGTTCAGTTAACTTTTCAATGAACAAATTAAACACATCAAGCAGTGAAACTTCTAAAACCTGAAGGGCATCGACCCTCCAGGACCAACTTTGGACACGCCTGCATTAAAATAATACCAGCAGTCCAAAGTTCCTTGATATTTGTTGTTTTGTGGGCTTTTAAAAAACCGATCAGCATTTGTTGCAGTAAACCTTCTCATTGGCCAGATGAGCTCCTATTAACTGTGTTACCCTGACGTTGTTGCTATAGAAACTAGTGATGTTATTATGATGTCATACTGTTCCTCAGGTGCAGGGCAGCAACCAGGTGCAGCGAGCCCCACGAGCGTTGTTCTGTCTGAAGCTCAACAACCCAATCAGACGAGCTGCGCTTCATATTGTTGAGTGGAAGTATCCTTTAACCAATCAGCCCACAGACTACCCCATTCCTTTGTTCCCCATCTGCTCCAAACTTTAGAACAGTTGGTTCTCCTGTTTGGTTCTAGACAATAATCCTACAGTGGGAAGGAAACACGGTATCTAAACTGATTAAAGTTAAATTATTTGTTATCGTATGTAATATCTGAATCTAATTAAAATATACTTCTAAAAACTTATTTAAAATATATTTTCTACACATGTGTATGCTTTAAATTGGAGTTAAAATTGTAAATCAGATAAAAGTTCAAATCATACATAAAATGTATGAAAAAGGAAATATTTGCTAATTGTGCCACAGAACATAAACTAAAGCATCTGATTGGTTAATAAAACTGCTACAGAGAAGCTAGCATTAGCACCTCTTTGGGCTTTAAATCATGCAGCACACGACATGGAAGTGAAAATATAAATGAAGTTAACACTAATTATAAAAATATTATATATAGAATTTATATCTACTTATGATGAATGTAGATGTATTTATGTTCTCATTCATCCTTTTTATACACATGAACCCAATGCAGTTTAAGTCCCTCATCTGACTGACAGGTTTAGATGTGAACTAAAGGTGGGCGGTACCTTGTCTTCATCGCAGTGATGGGTCGTTGGCCGACTCAGAGCTGAGGGACACATTCAGGCTGCGTGTTTCCCTCTCTCTGCCTCTAGCGACCCAGTATTTCATGCTTTACTGGAGCGGCTTAATGAACTCCGAGTCAGAAGTTGTGTCAGCGGACAAAGTGTTCACTGCTGGGGGGGAATACAAAGAAACAATAAATAGAAAGGCTTCTTTTAAACATCAGATGTTCTTTTCTTCCGGTTAAAAAGAAAAAAAAGAAATTCTTATCTGGCCCTTCCTTCCTCCACCTTAGACCTATAATCTAGGATGAACATTATGTGTAAAGATCCTGAAAGCTGAACTGTTTCCGTAACGAAAACTGAGACCCGTTTAACTGTGAGGGGTGGTTCTGATGAAAAAGATGGCTAAGCTGTGGTGGCCCAGTTCTGTGGAATCTAGACAATGTGTGACGAAATGGTTTTGACAGAACCTCTCAGGATGTAAAACTATGCATCAGATGCTTGATGGTCTGTGGTTTTCATCCTTTGGACCTTCCTGAACTCATTCCTCAGACCGTTCGACATCTTCATCCTGCTAGCCATCTTTGCTAACTGTGTGGCTCTGGGAGTCTCCAAACCATTTCCTGAAGATGACTCCAACTCCACCAACCATGACCTGGTGAGTTCCACTTCACTCTGACTCTTATTGTGAAGGGCAGACCTCCAGAATAAAGCTCCGGGCTGTTCTCAGCTGTGGAGGCAGCGGTCCAGGAGAAACGCTGGAGCAGCAGATGATTGACAGATCTGTGATCAGTTCTGAGGACTTTCTGCTCTGTTGCTTCAGCTCTCTCTCTGTCCTCTGTGTCCGTGTCTCTCCACCTTCAGTCGGACTAAGCTTGTTGTTCATGCAGTCACTTCCTGTTGGAATGATGCCTGCTTCTCGCTCCGAGCTGCAGATTCCAGTGGAGTTCAGGAGATGATGAGGGAATAATGCTGGAGATGGAACTGAGAGGTTCATTAGTGCTTCCACTGAGTCCTTATCCATGTTCTCCTTCTACCAGAGCAGAACATGTTCCTGGATCCTGATTTCAGGCCTACCTTCTGTTTCTGCTTCACAGTTTTAATGGACTTGTTCTGTGTTTCAGGAACAAGTGGAGTACGTATTCCTCATCATCTTCACCATAGAGACCTTCCTGAAGATCCTGGCCTACGGTCTGGTGATGCACCCCAGCTCATACATCCGCAACGGCTGGAACCTTCTGGACTTTGTCATCGTCATTGTTGGGTAGGATCACAGAGGACCCAAAGCTCTCTGACGTCCTCTCAGCCCAGTGGTTCTTCTGCCTGGTTCTGTGTGTAGGTCCTGGTTCTTTTTCTGAATCCCAGGATGTGACCGGTCCTAAACAGAACCTTCCATCTGTGTGTCAAACCAACCCAAAGCAATATATACCTCTCAGGTGGAAGAACAATCATGTCCTGGTTCTTAGTGTTCTTTTCTGAATCTTCAGCCCCCTTTCCTCTGATACCCCTCAGTAAAATCCTCTGCAAGGCTTTCAGGATCTCACTATAAGTGTAAGTGGTCCGTCTCTGGTCTAAGAGGTTCTTTAGAGAACATCAGAGAATGTCCAGCAGACAGGTCAAGGACACTTTTCTCGTTGAATATACAGCAGGGTTGGGTTCTACAACAAACTCCCAAACTCTGAGCATCTCCGAACGCTCTGTTCATCCATCAGCTGAACATAGAGACAGCATGGACCAACTGCAGGCCTACCCAAACATGGACGTCTACCTAGATGGACAGGAAGAGAGCGTTACCAGGAGCAGCATGCAGGGGAACCATGGGGACTCTGGAGGAGCAGAAATCTGTCAGCATGAACACCATTAGTCACAGACTTCATAGATCTGGCATTAATGAAGGTTGCTGTTGAAGAAAAGTCATAAGACCTGTTTGTTGTAAGTCTGATGAAGGCGTCCTGTTTGGATGAGATCAAAATGTAAATTGTTTGGCCACCAAGAGGTAGAAAACAAACACACATTTCTTCCTTTGAAACATGGTGGTGGCAGCATTATGCTGTTGGAAGCTGGTCAGAGCTGATGGGAAGATGGATGGAGCCAACATCAGCACCACCCTGAAAGAAATGTGATTGCTTATGTTCCACTTCCAGAAAAACCACCCTGAACGTCAAAGAAGATGGTTTAGGTTGGCCTAGTCAAAGTCCAGCCCTTCATATAACGGAGATTCTTTGCATGTCCAAAGAGGTTTTCCATGGAATCACAATGAGCTTGAGCTGCTTTGTTTGGAAGAAATCTTTAGGCTGAAGATGTTCTAAGCTGCTGGAGACAAATTCCAGAAGACCTGCAAACAGAGATGGTTCTAGAGTTCTGAATTATTTATCTAAACGCACACCTCTTTGTTCAGAACCTCAGCTAAGTTGAACACCTTGAATAATTTCTCTTCACTTTGTAGTTTAGCTCCACTCTGAGTTGGTCTGTTACAGTTGACCAGAGAGCTTTTCGGATCAATAAATGCCAGATTATGCCGAATGGGTTTGAAAGGTTTTATGTCTTTCATAACACTGGTGCTGGTTCTGTTGATGAATGGTGAACCGGTTTTGTTGGAAGAATAGAGCATCAGAAGGTATGGAGACCTTGGACCTTATCAACGAAGTAAAACGTGCTGCGGCTGCTGGTTCTTCTCTTGGCCACCTGCTGTAACGACTTTAAATCCTGCAGATCTGGACCTTCGTCCTCTGTGCTGATCGGCGTCCTCGCTGCAGGACAGGAGACATGACTGGACATCCTCAGAGCAAAGATGACGCTGATGGTGATAAAGCCTGTTGTCATGGTAACACTGCCTGCGGAGGGTTCGTTCCACTTTGCCGCATCAGACAGAAATGGATCTTCAAAACACGTTTGAAGAAATCGACTGACTGAGAGCAATGAAGGAAAAGTCCTCTGTCTGGATTAGGAGAAACTCCAAGTGTTTTCAAATCTAACCTTGAAAGTTTGACTTTATGGAAGGTTTGACTTGGTCAAAGTTTGACTTTAAGATTTCTGAAGGTTGACTTTTTTGAGGCTTTGTTAAGGTTTGAGTGTGAATATTTAACTTTAATTTTTACTTTCTGATCTAAAAGTTTCACTTTGTTGAAGGTTGACACAATTTAAAGGGTGACAGTTGATGGTATAACTCTGAAGATTTTATTTTTTATAGGACGTTTGACCTTTTAAAGGTTTGTTTTGTAAAGGGTTTACATTTACTGAAGGTTTGGCTTCGTTTGAGGTTTGACTTTATTGAAGGTGTAACTTAGACTTTATTAAGGACTGCTTAGGTCCATTCATCCATGAAACATTGTTCGGCTCTGGGAATGTAGGCAGGCTTTAGTCTCTCGGTCCAGCGGGTAGACTGCTCCGGAGTCATATGGTTGCTAACTGGGTTAGCTTCAACTGAACGATCGATCGATAAATAAAAATAATTTATTATTATCTAGAGATTACTAACATTAGGAGTTTAAATGCAGCTTCAGATGAGCTTTCAATGTGGTGACGTCACGAGTAGCTTTGGTTCCAATTGACACAGATCTGTCCTGCATGCTCGCGTTCTCGCCAAGTCCATACTTTTGGCGTTCTTGTGAAGAACGTACTTGGCGAGAACACAAGTCCATACTTGCGTTCTTGAGTATTGAGAAATGGCCCAAGTCTGCTCTGATGCATGCTGGGTAAAGAGGGAGGAGCGAGATCAACATCCAGGGATTTCCTCCGTTCTTGGTCTTGTGTTCTTGTGAATTGGAACAGTATGGCCGAGGCTGATTAGGTTTCATGAGCACACGAGAATTCAGAAGTATGCATAAGTACGCATATTGAGAAACGGCCAAGTATGTTGAGATCAAGTGCCAAGGAAGTAAATAAGGCGACACTCTTCTGACATCACATCCTGCAACCGAGGTCATATAACCCCGAGTCCATACTTTTGGCGTTCTTGTAAAGAACGTACTTGGCGAGAATACGAGTCCATACTTGCGTTCTTGAGAATTGAGAAACGGCCCTTATGTCCGTACCATGTATAAATACCTTCATTTTCTTTTTTTTTTGCTCTCTAATTGTCATTCCATCAGTGGTATTAGTGATTTTTCTTTGTTCCTTTAAACACATATATTTAGGAAACAAAACCAAACAGAGTGTATTTTTTGTGCAGGTTATTTAGTGTTGTCCTGGAGACCATGACTCATAAATCAAGCGGCGAGCAGGCGACCACCCATCACATGCCAGGAAAACCCGGAGGTCTGGACGTCAAAGCTCTGAGAGCTTTCAGGGTGCTGCGCCCTCTCAGACTGGTTTCTGGAGTCCCCAGTAAGATTTCTGGACTGGGTATTGAATGGATAATGTGTGTCCAACATGTGATCAGTTCTTTGTGTCCATCAGGTCTGCAGATCGTCTTGAACTCCATCATGAAGGCCATGGTTCCACTGCTCCACATTGCTCTGCTGGTTCTTTTCGTTATCATCATCTATGCCATCATTGGTTTGGAGCTCTTCATCGGACGTATGCATAGGACCTGTTACTACATCGGGACAGGTACCATGCACAGTGTGACCAGCCTGTTCACATCTTCACACAGAGGCTCCACATGGCATCATGAAAACCTTCAATCAGAAGGATATTTGGTCCTTTCATTTTAAAACCCAAAATGGTAGAATTGTAAGACGTTAAAGATTACATTTTAGAAAATCAAGCAATTGCCTTGTGATCCGATTATGAAGGATTCAGCGTTAGCCTCTCTCCACGAGGCTTTTGGCAGGTAACCCTGGTATGGTCTCTTTAGGGTGTTGTCTCCTTGTGGTATTGTATCCTCATGGTTTCTTTTCCTCATGATGTTTTTTACTGGTGGTATCATCTACTCAAGGGTTTAATTTCCTCAGGGTGTTCTCTCATGGCGTTGTCTCCTCAGAGAGTTATCTTCCGCTGATTAAACACCCTTTCAGTGACAAATGGAGAAAAGATTAGATACACACCTAAACACCCATGGTGATAATCAGCCCATTGCATAGAGTGTGGTCTGGTCCGTCTGGTATAAGCTGGTCTTTATCTGCAACCCTATCTGCTGCATTTTTGTCAACATATTATTCTTTTGGATGATGTTTATATCTTCTATAAATGTGTCTAGTTTTGTTTTTGAAGAGTGGTTAATATTTTGGTCTTTTTTCTGAGACTCTTATATTTTTTAATGGTCTTCTCTATGGATGCCTCTTTTCTATAAGGGTATTTTTTTTTTCTTTCTTCTTTCTATTTCCAAATCCTGAATCTGTGTCTCAACCATTTTTCATAAGGGTCTCATAAAGATTTTCAATATTCTTCATTCTTATTCCTCCATTTTCCAGATAATTTTGTGGAGGACGAGCCAGTGCCGTGTGCGTTTGCTGGACACGGCCGTCAATGCACTGTGAACGGTTCTGAATGTCGGGGGAAGTGGGATGGCCCCAACGGTGGAATCACCAACTTTGATAACTTCTTCTTTGCAATGCTAACAGTGTTCCAGTGCATCACCATGGAGGGATGGACCGACGTACTGTACTGGGTATAAACTCCAGCCCCTTCAGTTCTACTGTCCTCACTTAGGTCTATGTGTTAATTATCCCTCCTTATATCCTCTTGCCTCAGATGAATGATGCCATTGGTTTTGAGCTGCCATGGGTCTATTTTGTCAGTCTTGTTATTTTTGGCTCCTTCTTTGTTTTGAACCTGGTTCTGGGTGTCCTCAGTGGGTGAGTTCACCTCTCTGGAATAAAAATCATAAGGTTCTGATGGTGAAACTGGATTAATACTCATCTTTGACTGAATGTTGTTTGAACGTTTTAGAGAGTTCAGTAAGGAGAGGGAGAAGGCGAAGGCTCGGGGAGATTTCCAGAAGCTCCGGGAAAAGCAGCAGATGGAGGAGGATCTGTGTGGATACATGGACTGGATCACTCAGGCTGAGGACATGGATGAACTGGATGAAGACGGCAACCCAAGTAAGTCAGACTCTTTGTAGTTGGTTGACGTTTCCGCAGCAGCTCTGCAGTATAACATCCAACAGCAATGAAGAAGTTCTGATCTATATCAGAGAGGGAAATAATCCAGACTCGGCAGAATCCGAAGCTCAGCCCTGCGCTCGATAACATCTCAGATTAACGACTTTCACTGGATCAAAGGGGGGAGCAGTTCTGCAAATGAAATCCTGCTGCAGAATCAGGTCATGTGAGAGAGGTTTACCCACAGTCGCATGGAGACAGAAGGCTGAGCATCCAGACCATCCAGAGCGAGAATGTCAATGGTAAACATTAGCACAAGGAGGCTGAGAACAACACTGGAAGAGGGAAGAACTTAGAGATTTCTTTGACACCAGAACCTGGATCAGATCACATCCATCCATCCATCCATCCATCCATCCATCCATCCATCCATCCATCCATCCATCCCGC
>JAUZNJ010033322.1:0-13219 GCA_034780135.1 Jordanella pulchra
GTATGAGTGATGATATATAGTGTATATATATATATATATATATATATATATATATATATACAGTATATATACAGTATATATACATATAATTGTTTTCTGTTCACTGGAAATGTCCCGATGCAACCTTTTAATTTCCGAATTAAGGTCAATATTACAGCTTATTACAGTATTGACCGATACTGACTTGATACAATCTCAGCACAAAACATACATTATTTTATTACTCATCTTCTAGTATAACAAGTTTGAAATGGCTTGATTCAGTGACGTTAATCAAGCAGAGAATATTAATTATCAACAATAGGTATGAGATTAACTGACCTATACCAAACCATTAAATAAACTAAAACCAGAAGCAGAGTGTTTCCATCAGCCTGCACATATAGCAGAGTTTAGATGCAGGACAATTCATCCCATTAAATTATTGGAATCATTTCCAATATCAGAATCAGATCAGAAATTCCATAATTTTTTCCTCCATTCATCATGTGTGACAGTTTTTAAAATACAACATCTTGACTGGAACATGAATTTTATTCTGCTTTGTTGGCCTTAGCTTTAATAAAGTAGTCTCAACATGTTTGGTCTGAGGGCTAAATTTACGGTTTTCTCTCCTGAAGAGATAAGTGGGTGGTCTACCCCTTAATTTAAATGCCTAGCTCACTGTTTACCATTAACGGTCTGGCAGAACTAATATTAGGTCTGTCTCCCATCCCTTGTTCTTCTTTTAGCTCTGTAAATATTGAAGGAAGTAGAGTTTATTACTTTGTTTATGCTTTTATGTCAGAGATTTTCAACCTGGGGTCATTGTCACCCTAAGGACAGCATCAAGGATTAGGGGTGCATATGGTTTTCTGTGCAAAAGTCAGTGTTAAACATAAACAACATAGCAGTTGGCGCGTTAAGAAGTAAGTATTACTGTCGAAAACATGGGCTGAGCTTCCAGGAAAAAGTTTTGGAACATGGTGTTATGTGACTCTTTATTACTTTTAAAGGAGCTAGTCACATACTACGCCTGTGGAAATGACAGACAAAAAACATCTGTTCATCTTCGAATAAAATAATATACACTAAGTGTTCATCCTGATAGCGTTGAACTTTGCCTCTTTCTTTTCCACATCTGCCGAGAGTTGGTGACTTGCTGCGCCCTATTAGCACATGCATGATTTAGTACCGTCAGTCACCTGCTCTTGTTATTGGAAATACACAGAGTGTTCAAGCTTATTGAGGAATAAAGCAAAGACAAAGTGTAAAACAGAAATGACAATATAAGAAGCCAACAGGGCACCATAATCTTATTAGAAAGCCTTTATTAGGTAATAGCTTATTGGTGTGGAGGATCATACTTTAAAATGTAACTATTTAAGTAAACTTGATACTAATAGTAACCAAGTTAGTTACCAGGTAAAGTAGCTAAGTAGTTTTGTAGTCTAAAATTTTAAAACATTTGGAGGATTTTCCTGTTATTGGAGCTTAAAATAATACTTAGTGTTTAACTTATAAATGTTTATATTGATTAATGAATTGTAAAAATAATATGAGAATTTAATCAAAGGGACTTCTTATCTTAAAATATTATATATCGATCTACACCATTGTGATGTCTGCGGTTGGACAAGCAGAGACTCAGTTGCATTATATTTATGTATACAGTAGGAGTATTTTGTTTCATATGCATAAAAAATGTTGTAGAACTCGATATATATGCACATTAACGGTTTTCAACCAAGTATAATGCGGAAAAATAATACTTTTTAAGCATTTTTACAGAAATAAAACACATTGATCAAATTAAACAAGAGTCACACAATCTTAGGGGGTAAAAAGCCCAGCAAGGCTGAACTTCCAGTATATTTGTGTGAAAAATAACAGTTTACCTTGCGAGTATAAAATGAGGAGCAATGTTTTGGAAAAGCACTCAGCTGTAAGTCAGTGCCGTTGACTGGTTAGACAATGTGAGGTACTTTAGTGTAGTTTGGAGTTGCTTGGAACCGACTTGGATAAAGTCTTTTTTCCTCGACATAATGATAAAACACAGACACATTTAGCTTTGACTTTAGCAAATATTACTGTCTTCCATTGTGTGCACCACTGCCTACAGTTTCTATTGATAAACTACTCATTGTATTCTATGGGACTGCTTTCATTTGATAAGGTTGTTATTAAAATTTGACAGAATACCTATTTATGAAAGCAATAGTTATTATTATTCCTATTAACGATCAAATTTGTTCGGCACTGTCCCTTTAATAAAAAAACAACTCCATTTCTCATATCATTACTATCTAACAAACACCCACTCCAGTTCTCCCAACAGTGCAAGTTATTCAATATTATAAGATATAATGATATAATATAATGTTATATAGTATTTTTACCATAGTATTTTTACTACTTAAGGTGCTTTTCTGAAGTTTTAGGGATTCTTTTTTCTATAGATAGGCTCTTACATAAAGGAGCTTTGCATACAGTACTACCTCACTCTTTAAAGGTAAGGATAAGAAATCAACTAATACAGTGTTTTGTTCTTTTAAAGCCACTGCTGATACTAATTTTTCTGACATAAATCTAGTTGATCCCTGATATGCTGCCCACTCCGGGGAGGAATTTTCAGGCCAATATTGCTTTCTCTTCCTCCATTAACATGATTAAAATTACACAATGAAAACAATTGCTACACAGGTCTCTATTTATACGAAAGGAAACATTTATCAGCAAATCAATCAAGCTCCTGTACTGTCAAGAAATGAAAACTTTGTTTAATGTATCATATATGTTATTTGTTAATTTATTAGTTTTTTTGGTTTGCTTTTGTCTTTGCTTTTATCTTTAAATGGATGTTCAGGTGGAATCAACTAGATGTTGGGATAGTTGCCTTGTCCATAATGGGTATCACTCTGGAAGAGCTGAAGATGAAAGCAGCTTTGCCAATAAATCCTACCATCATCCGAATTATGAGAGTATTGAGGATTGCACGAGGTACATGGAATCACACACAAAATAAAATCAAGGCATTATATTTTGTATTGAATTATTTATAAACATTGTTTGAAAAGATACCATAGGCTCCTTAAGATGTATAATCTTACCGTCCCTCTGGTGTGGTATAATGACTAGGACATTTTTATAAGTAGTGTAAATTCTTCAGCAAATAAACTGGATGAAATTTTAAAAACTACTTCACATTTTCTTATGTCTCTCCTGCAGTGCTCAAACTTTTGAAGATGGCCAAAGGAATGAGAGCCCTGCTGGATACCGTCATGCAGGCACTGCCACAGGTACGAACGATCTTAACCACAATTAAAGACCTTAGTTAATGACATAACTTAGATTGACAAAAGAAGTAATTTTTTAACAAGCACTCCATTTGCTTGTTCTTATAAGGTAGTTTATTTTCTTCGCATGATGTTAGGAAAAGAAGAACGACTTTCTCTTATCATAGTCCACAAGAACACGGTGTGTGTAACTGCAAGCAGTTTTATTCCAAGTTTGTTTGAGCACCATTTTGAGCAGGTGTCCGCTGGTTTATTTGCAAAACATGTCAGAGAGTAAAGAATCAATGTGCTAGGAAGACATTTTTTCCAGTGTGGTCTCATCATAAATAAAGTCAAATATGTCGCAGATGCACTAGATTCAATAAAACATTGATATAACTCTAATCCTTGAATTCCCTTGAGTTTCAAACAAGCAATGTTTACACTGTCGTGCTGTGTGCATAGAGGGGAGTCTAAACTTGTGTACTGCTTCCAGGTGGGAAATCTTGGTCTCCTCTTCATGTTGCTCTTCTTCATCTACGCTGCTCTGGGAGTGGAGCTCTTTGGCAAACTGGGTCAGTCACACACACACCTCAGCCAGAAAAACAGCACACACTCACTGGTCTCCATGCTTCAGTGAAAAGTAGTTTAAGATTCACTTATTGTTCCTTTAGTCATAGCTTAAAGAATATTTTCCTGGCTGAATCGTTTTTGTTGAATACGTACTGTAACCTCTATTTGCCTCTCTACCACTCTCTTACATCATAGACCTTCTTTTTCTGTACGAAGAACACATCTCATTTGCATGATCATGTTTATATACACACTGATAAGCCTGCTACATCCAGCTCATTTTCTTTGAGAGGATTAGCCACATCAGGCATCCGGGAAGACAAAATAGAAACAACTTGCTGATGACAGAGTATGCTTTCTGGGAAATGTCATTATACCTCCTGCTGCATATACTGGAAGAAAAGAAAATAATGTGTTTTCTAAAGGGAAAAAATAACCTTCCATCTTTTTTTTCTGTGACTATTATATTGTCAGGGTTGCTGGAAAGCTGTGTTTGTATGTTGATGCTTCTAAATTGACTTTTGGGTTTTTAAAGACCTTCAGTTTACCGTTTGAGAACATGGAGGTTATAGTCGTGGCAAATAATGGCTATCAGGTTATAGAAAACTGAAACCAAATGTTGGAGTTTTGAATATAATCATTCATCCTACATCCATGGTCTGTAAGATATATGAAACCGTAGATACGTCTTTATGGAACTCAAGTTAGAGAGGTGCACGAATCCTTTAGGTAAAATGTTATGGACACACCCTGTCAGCAAGACAAGCTTGGGTCCCATTAGATTGTTGTTGTTATAGTTCTATTAAAGTTATATCAAACAATGTCTTTAACAACTAAGAATTTGATAAAGGGCTTATTTTTTTTTTATTATTTTTTTTTTTTTTTGGGAAAGTTTCAACACAGTAGCTGCTTTGCCCATAACAACAACCATTGTCAGTTTAACAAGCAGCAAATACAGTTGTGGTTGAAAGTTTACATAAAGAAAATGATAAATTCAATTAGTTCAACTCATAATTCAAATAATTAAAAATTGAACAAATAAAATCAAAATTGATAAAAACAATTATCTGAATGATAATCTAGTAAAATAAAATATTTATTTTGAATTTTTCTTAGAAAAAGGATTCTGAAAAAAACTAATTGTGAACCAACACATCCTTCAAAAAGTGGAGAAGTGAAGATTTTAGGAACTTTATAGAAACAGCACATATACATTACAAATCAATGTTGGGATTTTCAACTTTTATCATTTTTTTTTATTTATTAACACTTTTGTTAATTTCAGTTTGTTTACTGGCAGCTGTTTTTTTCTGTCTTTAATGTAAGGCTATGTAAACTTTCAAGCACAACTGTATCACTTAAAACCTTCTCAAAAGGTCTTTTATCCATTTATTGTGGAAAAATACAAATTCATTGCTGTAATTTTTCTATTCTCCATTTTTAGCTACAGTAGTTGTGCTGCAGTGCTAATTTGTTAGCTTGTAAAATATAAACATAAATAGTTGGATTTTAGGTTTCTATTGGGTTATTCTTATTTTTAAAATAATTTAATTTATAACAATTTAGCAGGTGAAACGTACTTGTTACGCGTTATGAGCAGGAATTGTACTGAGACGGCTTTTGTTACCACTACAGGGATGAACGTGGTTGGACATTTATCATCATCAACCTTTTTTGTGAAGCGTTTTAAAACAGCTAACAGCTGACAACAAAACGCTAAACATAGTTAAAAACAATAAAAGACTACAATGCAACATAAATATATAAAATAAGACAATAATGTTGCTACCTCTCAAACTTCATGTTGCAGCGAGTTTCTCTGTAGTGTGAATGTTAGCTTTTTTAAGGACAGAATAAAATGTTTATTTAGATAAGGCTGCTATTACTACTATAATTTTTGTCAACACCTTTACCTAAAGAATTTCTTTTTTAAGTAAAGTCAATAAAATGTAAGGGTTTATGTAGGGTTAGAGTTTCCTGCAATGGTGGAAAGCCTAAAAACTCCTACTTGGTTAGAAGCGGAGTTTGGTGTGCTCATATCTAGGATTCTCAGTTTACAGGAATTAAGTTTGTTTACATGCCAGCAATGACATGTATGACTCAGCATTGCTATAAAGGTATTTTTAGCACAGTAGATACCAAAGCTGTTTCGTTTGATCCCCCAAACTAAATCTAATTAGTAATCTCTTTTGATCTACTCCCAGATGAATCACCATCTCTGACACTGTCCTCATGCTGCTCCTGTGTGACTCAGACACAGGAAGAGGAAGGAGGATCTCTCTTTCGGCCAGAGAAATTACAGATTCAATCTAAAAAAGCCTTTCTGGGTGTTTGTTATTTCTTTCACAAAAAAAATAAATGGTTATAATTAAAAATAATGTGTGTGAAGCAAGATTTCCCTTTTATTTAGAACTGTCTCCATTAGTTTATTGTTAAATTCTCTCTGTTTTCTCTTTTGGGAACTGACAAAAACAGGAAGGATTCATCATAAATAGTGAACTATGTCCTCCTCAGCTGTCTGTTGAACATATCCTCAATTTAACTAGTTAAAGATATACTTTGGTTTCATTTTTTGCACAAAATATTTTTTTTTAGTCAAAATCAGCTCACTAAAAATAATTATTTTCCTCATTCTGTTGTGTCCAATACTCAGCACCTCTCTGCTATTCCAAAAGGGCTTCTCTTGTTTATATAGTTGAACTGGTTTGGAATTACGCATGTATTTTCCTAAATGAAGCCAGTAATACTGGTGTGATATGCATTACCTCCAAACGAAGGGGAAAAAAAAATCACTTCGTTGGCTGAATCATACTTTCTTTTTATAAAACAGTATGTTTTTTATTACACTGGGAGCCTGTTTGACCCTGTGAGAGCACGAAAGTAGAACCAATTTGTAAAATCAAATGTTTGATTTTTTTTACCAGTTGGGAGTGATACTTTCTTGTTGGAAAATACTCTTATATCTCATTCTGTGCTTACTAAAAAAAAACAAAAACAAAATGTGAAAATACAGCTAAGCTCTAATAAAATGTTTATTTTCAGATGTTTTCCTCAAATAAAGCTTT
Organism: Jordanella pulchra; assembly: GCA_034780135.1. Classification (NCBI taxonomy): domain Eukaryota; kingdom Metazoa; phylum Chordata; class Actinopteri; order Cyprinodontiformes; family Cyprinodontidae; genus Jordanella; species Jordanella pulchra. The sequence continues at coordinate 6,893 of JAUZNJ010033322.1, forward strand.
TTTGTTGAAGCAGAATCAGCCTTTAATGAGTCAGACATGTGAGAATATGGCAGGTTCGGGGACCCAAGTTTGCAACTATGATTAGAGTCATAATTAATTTACATCTTCAGGATACTTACAGTATCTCTCAAATGATGTACGACTCAACTTAGACTCAAAATTGGAGACTGAAGTCTTATGAATAATCTCTGAAAGTAAGCTGGTGTTTGTTGAACATTTGAGTAAATGATTAATGCTTCTCCTCTCACATTAGTAACGAATACTAATGACTGGTTGTTATGGTAACACTGTGCAGAGCGTTTATGTACTACTTATGACTTGTCTGGATTGTTCAGCAACACATACCCGTAAAAGGAGTTAATGGTAGCCTTGGATTCGGATGCTTTGTACATCAGTCATAAATAAGCCACAGTTGGCAGCTCTAACTGAGATGCACAGATTTTTCTATCAAACTGCATTTTTAACAATCATAAATGTCTATCGACCTTTGGCTATTGCTGGCTCATAAATTCTGCTTCTGTTCATGTTAATTTTATAATAGTGACATTGTCAATGTGTCTCCAAATGAATTGTGTATTAAATGACTGTTAGATAGATTTAACCTTCAATACTCCAACATCAAATTCTCAAAGACTTTTCTGATGCTTAAAAATAAAAACAAAATCCTGTTTGATTTTTTTTTTCAGAAAGTTTAAAATAACTTCTATGAATCAATTTCTTTCACTTTTCTCACAATGCAAAAACATATTATGTTTCTAAGTGTAAAAGTATCATAGATTTGCTTGTTTTCGAAATATTTCTAAGCTGTTGACCACAGTTTTTTATGCATTTGATTTATACTAAGAAAAAAGATGATAAATATTTATGTGGTCCTAAGCAAATGAATGCATTCAATGTTTAAGAGTTAAATTTAGTCGTTAAAGACTTTAGGCTTGAAAAAGACAACTTGTGTTATGCATTGTTGAGTTTACCTCTTTAGACTTCCAATGTTTGTATGAATAATGTCAAAATATGTCTTTGTTTCTATTGATTAGAGTGCAGCGATAGCAACCCGTGTGAGGGACTAAGTCGTCACGCTACATTTGAGAATTTCGGGATGGCCTTCCTCACTCTGTTTCGAGTTTCCACAGGAGACAACTGGAACGGGATTATGAAAGTATGAACAAAGACATTCACACAAGGAGAACTGCAAAGAGTCTCATGCTTGATGACTAGATCAACTAAAAACCCCCGAGAGAGTGCTGACCTCTAAAACTAATTATATGGAAATAAATTAGTTTAGATCATGGCAATGTCAACAATTTAGCATCTTTTAATTTTACCTGATTGAAAATTGTTACAGTCTGGTAAAAGAAGATAATTTATGAAAGATATTTGATAAAAAAGATAAAATATGTGAAATTAGAGAAATTTCGATTCCTTTTAAAGAAAATATTAGAAATCATTCAAGAGCATGGTCTAAAATATACATCTTCATGGATTGTTGTTTATGTTTTTTAATGCTTAAATGATTTTGTTAATTACTGATTATACATTGACAAAAACTTAATTCTATATAATTTTTTATATTATTAATTCATCTCTTCTAAGGGGATGGTAGGTAAAAAAAAAAAGCCGTCTTTTAGCTTATATCTTTTGCTGTCACTTCACTTTAGTGCTTTAAATCGGGTTACCAGTTTCTTTGCTGGCATTAAATAAATCAATTTTTGACTTAGTTAGGTTCTATTTGTAGACTAGTATATTCCTATTTTAAGATATTCATCCTTTACTTGCCAAGAATATATTTAGTCTTACAGCAAAACATACCCACACCTGGAACAGGTGCGGGTGCCCAATTTAAAAAATCATTGTAATGACAGATGAGATAAAAATAAAGTTCTTATCATATTTTAATCATGGTCCCTTTTACTTTAGTATCTTAGTATTATACAATATATATTTTCATCATTGTGTAATATAATATTGCTCATATGCATATCTTTAGATATCACCTGTTTTTTTTCCCCCCCCATTTTTGACATAATTGCCGAGCATTACCCTGAACACACCCGTGGTAATTTATAATGGCAGTAGCAACATCCTGATTATTTAAGTCAGTTTTTGGAACATAGTATCATCCTGGAAAATGGCGCATATGTTGCATAAACCTTTTACGGTGAACGCCTTTTCACAAAATCTTAGACTACATTGTTTCATAAGTTGGCAAAAAAATAACTCAAACATTTCAGAAAAGCATCTCCCTAGTGTTTGACTCCTCTAAAGAGATTGACTGACTAGAAAGACAGTCAACCAACAAGTAGAAAATTGTTAAATTGTGTGGCAGATTACCTTATCTGACCGTAACATAGATTTGAGTCATGGAGACCTTATCACAAGACATCTCTTATGGCTTTTATAATAGCTAACACTTAACTAGTAGAGTCCTTTGAATTTTGTCTTTTTTCCTAATTTTTTTTTAAAGTATTTGAGCTTAAAGATGGTTTTTAGGATCTTTGTATGTTTTCCTTTTTTTGATGTTTGTGTGTATAAATTCTACTCTTGGTTTCCTAAGGACACTTTAAGGGAGTGCCAGCCACATGAAAGCCACTGTTTATCATACCTACCCTGGGTGTCTCCGATTTACTTTGTCACCTTCGTGCTCATGGCCCAGTTTGTTTTGGTCAATGTGGTGGTGGCTGTTTTGATGAAACATCTAGAGGAAAGCAACAAGGTAAATATACAGAAAAATATGTTCTTTTCTGATAAAATAATCTGAAAAGTGGCTGCAAAATGAGAGGCACAAATGTATCTGTCCTCCTAGGAGGCCAAAGAGGATGCAGAGATGGATGCAGAAATTGCATTGGAAATGGAAGAGGAGAGGCAACGCAGACAAAGCACTGGATCCAACAATAGCTCTATGGGGGGGACTTATATTGGGCCATGCCCAAATTCCCTTGAGGAGGTCAGTTTGTGCAAGCATAGGGTTGTAAAATATTTTAGCATGATCTAAAGAATTCACTACCCTGTTTTAATATAGCATGTTAGAGTTTCTGGCCTGATTTAACCTTGTGGTGTTTGTCGCCCTCTGTAGGAAGAAGATTTGCAGTACAATGATCAGGACCAGCTATCCTCAGGCAAGATGTCAGTGTCTAGGATGCATTCTCTGCCAAATGACAGCTATATGTTTCAACCTGTGCGGCCTGCCAGTGCCCCCTTTCCTTTAAAGGAGGTAGATGTCAGTTCCCAGTACCAGCATACAGGTAACTTTTCAATTTCAAACATCTCCCCACAGGTTTTGAGATATTTCTATTCAACACAAAACAGGCTGTTGCTCTACTGTTAATGCAGCTCACTAAACTTTTCATGGATTATATTGCTCCATGATGCATAAATCTCAACAGATAGTTTTGAAAAAAGTTACAGTACTTTACATGCTTTGCTAAGTGTTGACCTGAGGTTAACATCTTTTCATTTAAGCTTGTAGTTGTACAGTATAGTTATGTGGACACACAGGATCATAGCACAGATGCTGCACTAATCAATACGTTTTAGCTATTATTGATAGCTTTTTACAGTTTTCCTGTTACCTTTTTTGTCCGTCTTGTTGTATTTGGTGTTGTTGAATTCTCCCCTTTGGGGATCAATTAATAGTTATTCTACTCTATTCTATAGGCTCTATTATCAACTGATCAAAGCTTAATCTATTAGAGATTTTTGTTAATATTATTATTATTTATGGGTGTATGTTTTTTGCAACTTAATTATTCATCATAGGAATTTTTTTGAAGGACACATACAAGTCTATATGTAGTATGAAGAAAGACTGAAGTCAGCACAGTCCTTGTGGGAATGCAGTTGAGCTAAAAAAAAGAAGCAGCTTTGGTCTTGTCTTGTTTTCAAAAATTCTTTAATATTTTAATTGATAACTTACATTACAAGCTAACTGTATTTGGGCTTGCTGATCGGTACAAAAAAATATATATTTCTATAATAGTTAAAAAAAAAACTTGTTTGTAAGAGATAAATTCTAGGTTTTTAAGATAACTACAGGATAGAAGGATAGAATTATAATTTCACTTCTTGACTTGTTGGAATCATTATTCTTATTCTTCAGCAATTTAAGATTAATAGAGATACCATCTTATGTACAGAAAATATGACAGCTTAATCTCTGGCATTGATAGCTGACAAAGTCCTAATGAAGGTTAAGACATTTTCCATTTTTATTTTCCTTTCTATAGTTTTCCCCTATAAACAGTCAAAGTAGAAGCAGGGAAATACTGCCCAGGGATAACTTTCACTGACAAAAACTGTTTCATCTACAGTCAGACTCTGAGGGCATGTTGTGGCCAGGCTGAGGGCAGACCGAGCTCTGTCCCAAGGTACTGACTGTAGTGGATGAGCCGATCCATGTGAATTTCTACAACTTTCACACAGGCTCATCTGCTCAGCTTCAGAGAGGATGGATATTAAAGAGGAAAACAGTTGACTTTCAGGACAAGCTGGAAAGTCAAAAAGTTGCATTAGGAGAAAAAAAAATAACTAGTAATTACAGTATTTTAAAAAAACAAAAAACAAGTGACTTTGGAGCTTGAGCTGAAGGTATTAAATCAGAAGAATAAACCTAATTCTGCCTTAAATGACATCTGGACCCACAGGTTCAATTGATATGCGAGTTCAGAATACTGATGATTCTGGTTACATGGAATGTGCTGAAAAAAAATTGGACTTGTTTTAATATAATTTTGTTTTTATATACACAGCACATTACAACATCTAGTAATGTAAAACATTTTGTGTAACCCAAATCTAAATGCATTTCACTATCCGAGCAAACTTGTCTCTATGAATATTTATTTGATAGAAAACTACAAAATAGAGTTTCTGCTCTGAAAACCAATTCATTACGGGCCTGATCTTCAAAAAGTTTGTGTGTATTAAAACATGTACAGTTTGTTTGCACATTGAAAAACAATCTTAACATCCAGTGCAATTCGATTTGCATGAGAATTTCAGCCTGCAGCATGTGCAAACCTATTTTGCATGTGTACCTTCACAATATGCAGATCATATTCTTAGAACCAAAATGTGCACATTTATGTGCAAACATAACTACTGACAAGCTGCAAGGTCATTTCTCAAAGCTCAATAATGGAAATCACAGTTTCTGGGTTGATATGTTCTAAGCTTAAAATTCAGGTGTGTGACTATGTTCATATCTAACTTCTGGCATGAGGTTTTTACCTTTTTACCCTCAATCTCCTGTAATGGCTCAACACACAAAGTGAAGTCATGTTTTCAATAAATTATCAGTCTAACTTGCTCTTTAGTATGTTGGGTTGAGCAGCTTGAGAAGAGTTGGCAAATCCAGCAGTTTAATCTGGCTAAATATGACCGCAGCTCATTCATGAGCAGACAGGATCAGCTTTTCCAGATTTTGGAATTAATGTTTTATTACTTTTATACTTAAGTTAAACTTTTGTTGTTTAACTCTTTGTATTCTTTAAGGTTTGTTGTAGCCCTTTGAATACGTATGTATAGCATTATAACTATTATTATCTAAAAATGTTTGGCTTAGAACTCTTCCCATTTAGACCTCTTTTACAGTCACCTTTAAACTCCTAATAGCAGGAGCAATTGCTCATTTTGATGGGGTGGAACCAAATCGGTTTTTACATTATATTTTCTGCGTAGCAATCTTTGTAGATTCCCAGCAATACACCCTCTTATTGCATGTTAGTGCAACTTTTTTGGAGTCTTTGAAGATCAGGCCCTTTATGTTTTAACAATTTTCATTCAGAAAACATCTTATTTTGATAGCACATCTGATGTTTCAGCATTATGATTCACATTTTATAATAAAGAGTTTAACTGAACTTTCTCACACTCTAAATCCAGATGTTCTATCTCAATAAAGATTTAATTTATACAATCGTATTGGAACTGGTACATGTCTCTGTATAGTACTAATTGTGCATGAAATGTTTCCAAAGTTGCATGTTCCTACAGTGTTATTAGTTCTGATCTGACCTTGAGTGATAAAATCTTAATTCTTCTTATCCTGCAGCCTCAGTTGTGTCAGTCCAATCCCAGCCCTGTGAGAGCCGCTCTTTGCTGCAGGTTCCAGATGCCTCCCCTCATCACCCCCAGTCCGCTCCCTCCCTCACTTTACACCGTATTGCCCCGCCAACACCTGGCCCCTCACCACGGGCCCTGCACAGACAGGTGAGAGACATCACACCAACTTTTTAAAAACATGGTGTTGTCATGTTGGGTTTAAGTGCTCTAACCCACATGCAGAACACCACACGGATACTGGGAAAAAGTTAAACAGTTTATTTGGAATAA
>JAUZNJ010033323.1:0-13218 GCA_034780135.1 Jordanella pulchra
ATAAACTTCTTAACTTTTTCCAGTCTCCGTGTTGGTGTTCTGCATGTGGGTTAGCGCACTTAAACCCATCATGACATTTTAAACATCAGTTTGTTTGTAACTGGTTTTATATACCAAGTGATTTAAAGTACTGAAATGCATTAAATCTATGATAACATTCCTATTTATGGAATAGAAAAGATTGATATTGAAACTAAACCGTTCTGTGTCTAAGACACACACAAAAAAACTGTATGCAACTATATGGCAAATTCTAGATTTCTTGGCAAACAATGATTGTTTGGTTTAGTGGTTCATTTAAGCATTTAAAGTATAGTTGAAATCAGCACTGCAGCTTAGAACCACTTGATTGTGAGTCACACAACAATGTCTGTCCTGGGAAACAAGATAGTTACTTTATGACTGCTCACTCAAGAGAATCTGACAATCATTGACTACATATTTCTCTTTCTTAAAGAAACAACCTTCACAAGAGGGCTGATCAACTTTTAAATAAAAACTGTTTGATTTTTGCTTCTTTATTTTGAAAATATTAATCAGAATATATCAAGTATTATCACTAAATATATATGTCATATTTACATAACCATTTTCATGGTTTCATTTAGGGTCATATTTTTCCTTTTTTTCCATTTTTTTATATTTTTGGCAAAAACAAAGTAGTGAATAATTGTGAAGTGAAAAAGAAACAATAAAGTCTTTAGAAATTAAATAATGTAAACACCTCACTGCACTTTGTATTCCATCATCTGAAGATTAAAGAGTATGTCACAGAAAATAACATACTAAGAGAAAGAAAAAAGTCTCTGTTGACCTTGGATGGCTCTCAGAAATCCACAGCTCAGGTGGGAGCTTCTCTCAGATCAAAGATATCTGTTATGCACAAATTTGACCTTTATGAAAGAGAGGCAAGAACAACCCCAAAGAAATATAGAGAACCAACTCGAACATATGTAAGATTACATTTATTATAATAAATATTTTTTCACTTTTTTTGAATAGTTTGTTTTTTTTGTGTTTATTTCTGTGTATGCTTTATTTCTTGTCTGTTGTATTCTTCTTCTGTATTTTCTTTATCACATTTTTTTCTTGAACACTATTTATCCATAACACAACACTATGGCAATAGCTCCACTAGTAAAAGCAAACTCTGTTGGGCGCTGTCAAGACAATTATTCTTATTGCCATATCGCTAGACAGGACACTATAAAAAAAAAAAAGAACACTATTTATTCAATTTTTAGTCCTATTTCACTTCAATTCAGTTTTATTTATATAGCTCCAAATCCCAACACTTTATAAAGTAAACCAGCTTATTGCATCTAGTCATTGCCTTTGCAGGATTCACTCCTGCATTTCCTGCAGTTACAGAGGGAAGATGACGAACATGTTCTGGGCAGAGACTACTTTTTTAGCATTTTGGTCTGAATGCTAAAAGCTATGTGAGAAGAAAAACTAACACCCCATCACCCTGAACACACCATGACCAGAGTAAAACATGGTAGTAGCAGCATCATGCTGTGGGGATCATTTAGTTTTTTTCTGAAAGTGTAAAGAAGCTGGTCAGAGTTCATGGGGAGTTAATTGGAGGTCAAATTACTGCAAACTTTTTGATTTAACTTTATGGTAGTCCTTTTCAAATGACTATTGGAAAAGGTTTTATCATATGGTTCCAATATGATAAAACCTTAATAAAATCGATTCCAGGGAGTGGATACCTGCAAGGCATGTTATTTTATTAACTTTTGTGACTAGTAGCATATTTTCAATCTAAATTGGAATAATTTATTTTTATAATGGAAAGGAAAATGGGGGCTACGCCTTTCATTTTCGTAACAACAAATATAGACAATGTAATACACTTTTTTTGTGAGACTGTTGCGTCTGGTGCGATAACACAGCAGCTCGCTGTTTGCATAGACCAAGGCTTTGCCAAGTTTACCAGGAGGTGCAGCATTCTGAGACAGCTTGTGGAGTGAATCTGGTATGCAGTCTGTGAGTTGGACACTGAACTAGTCGACAAATAGTGCTTCTATGGAGCCGACTGGAGGGCCGACGGCGTTTTGTGCTCCGTCTCTAACAGCTCAATGGGTAGGAGCTAGCAAAACAAAAAAAACCAAAACAACCACATGGGAAACTCACGTCAACAAAGACATTTTAAGTTTTATGTTATTGGTGATAAAATAAATCTTTTATTTAAATGAGTTCAGAATCATTATAATTTGTAATAACCTGCCTCTGTAAATTGCTAAAAGGGCTATTGTATATTTGCATCTTGAATATGTTTCATTACGGCTCAAAAACTAACTCCTTGCAGAATAATTTTATAGGAAGGTGCATAGTGTGCATCTCTGTGACAGATTTTCTTCCATGGTTACTCTGCGTTTATCTCCATCCATCCTCCCATTAATTCTGACCTTTTTCCCTGTTAGTAATAAAGCAAAATATCCTCAGTGCTTTAGTTAGAATGGTGTCCATATGTGTTGAGAACAAATGTTCAAGTTTTGGCAACCGTTTCCTCATGTTTGAAATGGTATTTGTGGAAAACTCCAAACAGGATGTCTCATGGCTTACAGCAGCTTTCCTCTTCTCTAAAAGCCATTTATGTGGTGTGAACAATCAACAAATGACTTGTTTGTAAATGATCTGACCCCTGCTGTAGATCTATTCAACTTAAGTTACCATGGGCCTCTTGGTTGCTTCTTTTATAAATTCTTTCCTTGCCTTAAGAGCTCTGTGACATTCACTATGGGGCATCACATTTGTAACAGTGCCCTCTTATTGGTTGTTGCCATAACAATGCAAGATGTTCTACACAGTTTGCTAAAGCTACCAGGACAGAAAATGTTAAAAAAAAAAAGTAAATGAAAAATCAAATCATGGGTTCCTTGGCTGTTTCTGGTATTAATGCTTAACATTGAACCAGAGACGTGTTTGAATAGTGAATGGTTTCCCAGCTGGTAGCGCTGCTGCCCCGCAACATCTTAATATCCCCGCACTAATCAGTAATGTTCTGGCCGGACATCAAGGGAGGGTCCTGCGACTTTCCGATTCGGTAATCCAAATCCTGAGGTTGGGTTCCTTTTTATTTTTGTTTTCTTCTGCAAACTTGTGACTTCTAAGTTTGAACAAATCTTTCCATAACTGCTGCGTCACAGTTGGCAGGCAGTGCAATATGCAACCTGACAACATTAGCCTGTGAACCTGTGGATCTTTGTACCATCCAGAAGTCCTGGAAGTTTCCACTCTCCTTTTATAGGCTTAGGAGATTTGCTTGTTGCTATAGAAGAAAGTAATGCATATTTCTATTATCTGGTGGACATATGCGTTTGCAGATTTAAATGTATGTCCAAAGGTCTTTGTTGAGAAAATGTTTTGATTTTTGTTTATGAGGAAAATATGAATACTAACTATATATTTGAATAGGTTTCTATTAACAGCTTTTTTCAATTTAGCTCTCCAGTCTTAAAAATTGCAAAATCTTATCTAAAAATAAGTAAAATTTTCTTTAAATAAAAGCGTTTTCCCTTAATTTGAGTTGGTAAAGGAGATCATCTGTCTTATGGAATGGGCATTTAATGATTTTAAAATAAGATAATTAAATGTTCTTTTTGTACTTTTTTACCCATCATATTCAATTGGTAAATTGTCTTACTTACCTACTCGAACAACACCAAAAAAAAAACACTTTTACAAGAAAAATGAACCGACTTATATTTCTTTTTTTGCAATGTAGTAACGAAAAAGCAGAAATTGGTTAGCTATTGCTAATAGTGCTACCATATTCTTTGAATTTGATAACAAAACAGTAAATAAAAAATGTCTTTTAAATTCAATTGCCTATCTTTCGACAAATAATGCTATAAACTAAGAGTGCTAAACACACCCACAATATACATCAAGAGCAACACTGTTTAGAGGTGCATTTAGCTCATAGCTCAGTCAGCTAGCACTGCGGCAACAGAAGTGACTTAGGACATTTTAAGAGTAGAGTGACTTTAATGAACAGATCTATCTGTCACTAAGCTGCTAATATAATCAAGGTTTTTCCCCTTTCTTTCTATCTACTCTGACACTATTTGCATACTGACATTTGGTTGCCTAGACTGGATTATCTGGTTCCATGCAAAATATCCTCCATAGCTGGCCATCTAGGTCATGCTTTAGATTTTTGTTTGGATCCTCTTTTACTAAAATATTTAGCATTATACAACCTGAGTCATCGTTGCTCCATTTTTTTTTTTTTTTTTTTTAACCACTCAACATATTTTGTGTCCATACAATAAGTAGTACATAAATATGAAGTAAGAGGAAAACAAAAGATATATTTCACAACGGTCTATGAACAGAAAATCTAAACTTTGTCCTCATCGACTTTCACTGTAACGTCTAAATACACTACTAAAAAAACACGTTTTTTCGAATCGTCTAAAGCTTGTGACATCCATCCATCTTCTCCCGCTTCATCCGTCAGGGTTGCGGTAGGGCCGGTGCCTATCTCCGGCAGACTATGGGTGTAAGGTGGAGTACAACCAGGACAGGACGCCAGTCTGTTGCAGGGCAACACATAGACACACAAGGACACACAACCATGCATGCACACACTCACACTTAGGGACAATTGAGAGATGCTAATTAACTTAACAGTCATGTTTTTGGACTGTGGGAGGAAGCCGGAGTACCCAGAGAGAACCCACACATGCATGGGGAGAACATACAAACTCCATGCAGAAAGACCCCAGACCGAACCCTGAACCTTCTTGCTGCAAGGGAACAGCGCTACCCACTGCTCCACCGTACAGCCCAGCTTGGGACATATTCTTCAAAAATCAAGAATTTCTCTCTTGTTCTTGTATGATAATAAAGTTTGTTTTTCTTTTGAGTATTCCCACTTCATGAGAAACTCAGCTGCTACTCACCCACCTACATGTATTAACATTTTAACCATTCATCACTTGGAAATTGTCCTCCTTCTTTTAGAGTCTAACCAGGCCCACAGCATGACTCTGCTATCATCAAACTGAACAATAGGAACAGTGTTTTTAACTTTGAAAGCCGCGCCTGAATTTCCAGGAAAACATAGTGAGGTACTCTTCAACACATCGTTATTACATTGAAATCCAGCTAATTTAAAAATTGTGGGCTAAATACAAATCCATGCACACTTTTTAAATATAAAAAAAGTTAAAATATTTATCTGGTTATAACAGACCTTGCACACTTATAAAAATAATTTAAGAATAATAATAAAAATATGAAAAATAGATTATTGGAGCAGGTAAATAAGAATTTGTATTTTTGCCCTTAAAAAAGGTAATTACATATTGTGCACATGAAATATGATAAAAGAGTAGTTTTTGTTTGATTTTAAACATAAATAATCATATCGCATTGGAAAATTGCCTTACTTAAAATACACTTATTTTCATAAAAATTGTGATTTGTATCCAAAATATGGACAATATTTGGATCTTTCACATAAACTCTCAAATATATACATAAGAACATGAGATATAAAGTGATAAACGCTAAAACAACCATTAGGTTCTAACACTTTTGTAAGGTTTTGCATTACGTATCTCAAAAGCTTCTGCAGTTCAGTCTAAAGGATCATTAAGTATACATTTTCATGCACAGGGTAAAGGGAAGGGAAAAAAAATACAGAAAGTTATTTGCAGCAGAATAAACTAGAGGCTAAACTGCTATTTGATGAGTGGGGTCGTGCATGTTTGCAACCAAGGCGATTCCTCTGTAATGAGAGCGTTACTGAGGCATAAATGGAAGCAGGGGACGGTTTGCTGCTGAGTGTTCAGCTGCAGAGCGTGTCCTGCAGGCGGGGTTGTCTGGATTACACACCAAAATCAATAAAGTACTCGTCACATTTTTTTCCATGCAGTGACCACAGCAGGGGGGAGCTTTTTAATCAGTTCTTTTAAAGTTCTTAAACTAAACAGAAACAAAGGAGCTTCTGAACAGTTGTGCATTTTTTTTCTGCATGCAGAAGGTGAAAACATTTTAGACTCATAAAACTGTTTTAGATTTAGTTTGGATTATGTGATCAGACCTAAGAAATAAATAGCTAAAAAGTAGAAAGTAAAGTAAAGTAGATTTTATTTCGCTGAACCAAACTCTGGCAGGGAAGCAGGCAGTACTATCATAAAAAAAAACAAAAAGATAAAAAAAAAACACAGAACAAACAGAAACACAAAAACAATGTTCAAACAAAACAAAAAGACTAAATGTAAAATCTTTAGGATCGTGATGGAAATCATTGAAGGATTACTGCAAATTGGTGGGAATGATGTGTTGTGCTCAGATATCCACATCACCTCTCTCTCTCTCTTTCTGCTAACGCTAAACAATCATTTGAATCAATCAAAGGGGCCACTGGCCTGTCACTAACCCTGTAACCAGTGTTGGTTGTTGGCCGGGCAATGACTGACTTACACATATATGTGCTCATGGCTCTGGGTCTAGATCACAAAGATTTTTCATGGATAGTGGTTTTAAATCATCTATGGGAGAGTTCAGCACATCCAAAAATGCTTCTGACTATAACATCAATCAGGCAAGACTTTCACGCAGCAGACGGTTGGCTCATCTACCCACAGAAACAACAAATAAAGTATTAAGTGTTATATTTGCCTGGTTGATCAAAGAGCATCCTTCATATTTAGCAGCTTTGGGTTTAATGGCCCAGAATTTTCTCTGATTTCTGCCATTAATGACATAAGATAGCTACACAATTCCCCATTAATTTATCCTCGCTCTTCATATCCATAATTCCAAAGTAAATCATTCCACATATCCAAATTTTCATGCCCCTTCCATGTGATGTTTTTTTTAACTGCTTTGATCATTTCAAGGACGTTTCCACCTTATTTACATTGTCTACTGTTAGGAAAGAAGCTATTGGCTGCAGTTAATAATATCTATCAGCAAGAGGTATTTTGTTTAATCAGGAGTGCTAATTTGTAAACTGGCCTAAACCGGGATAAACAGTAACAGTTATGAGGAGGAGTATTACAATATTTCCAAATGATGATAAACAGCTGAATTAAAATATGCCGCACTGGTTCAGATTACCTTAGTAAAAAGCTGCCATTCAAATGTTTATGTTTAATAGAGGTATGAACTGGTGAAAGGTTAAATTGGTAAGGACCCCTTTCAAATGTAAAGCATCTCTCCTTTTAACTCCACTTTGGTTAGTTTCCGTTATCATGGCCATTTCACAGCTCACCATTATTGTCTGAGAGGGTTTTCTTTGTTATTCCTGAGGAATCTCGTGCAGTTTAAGGGCTCCATTCTAGTTTATCCTGTAGCTCTGGTTCTCCATCATCATCATCATCAGATTGATGTAGAACAGGGATCTGCAACTCTTACCATCTAAAGAGCCATTTCTGCTCTCAGTCCAGCTAAATAAAGCCTTTCCAAAGCCAACTACACTACACTGAAGTATGGAAGATGACTTAATTTATGTATTTTAAAGCTTTTGGATAAATAAACTTTAGGGAATTTGTAATTATTTCTTCTAAAAGCTTAATTTTAAACCAACGTAATCTTATTTCTAACTTAAGGTATTAAAATAAAGAAACATCTTTGCAAAAATGGATATTGAAACATTTTCTTCTATGGAATGTTGAAAACCTCATAGACATGAAACTGAAAAACAGCAGAAACCTAAATACTATTTAATCTCTGTGTGTTTCTTGGTTCTTTATCATTTCTAGTCAGTTATTAAGTCATCAAAATCCAATGAAGGTCTTCCAGCTCTAGAGTCTCAGGTTGCAGGTGGCTGGCCCAGAATTAAGCTCTTTGCTCATAAATCAGACATATTTAAGGTGATCCAGATATTTATTGAGTCCCTTCCCTTATGCGTTGATTTATTTTTGGCTAATATTTACAGGATAGTTGTGTATTCTGGAAATAACATTCTCTTTAAGGTGTGCAAGTGGCGAATATAAAACTTTCAGTGTATAAGTTAACCTCCTACTTCTATTTCCTTAAAAAAGATAGTCATCTCATTCTATGTAAAAACAACTGCAATGCAAATGTGACAACTATTTAAAGATGAATAAGCTGTGTTAGTGTTTACAGCCATGATCTTGTTCACACTGGTTGTTTTGTGACACTAGAAGTCTGCCTTCCTGGACTTAGCTTCAATCTTCCTTCAACAGTCATCAACTATCTCTTTAGGTCTAAACTGAGTTTTTTTGCATAACTGTTATAAGATACAAATCCACCAGTAAATGCATAAAATGATTTTTTTTTTTAAATTGTTGGAAAAAAAATCAGTATATGACTATATTGACAAAAGTATTCGCTCACCTGCCTTGACTCACATCTGAGCTTCAGTGGCATCCCATTCCTAATCCATAGAGGTTCATTAAGACGTTGGTCCACCTTTTGCAGATAGAACAGCTTCCATTCTTCTGGGAAAGCTGTCCACACGTTTTAGGTGTTTAACTGTTTATGGGATTTTTCTACCATTCTTCCAGAATTGCATTAGTGAGATCACACACTGATGTTGGACTAGAAGGCCTGGCTCTCGGTCTCTGCTCTAATTCATCCCAAAGGTGTTCAGTCAGGTTGAGGTCAGGACTCTGTTCAGACCAGTCAACTTCATCCACAGCAGACGCTGCCATCCATGTCTTTATGGATATCGCTTTGTTCTCTGGTCCACAGTCATGTTGGAAGAAGAAGGTTCAGCTCCAAACTGTTTCCACCAAGTTAGCAGCATTGAATTCTCCAGAATATCTTGGTTTTCTGAATCATTCAGAGATCCTTTCACTGGAACTTTGGGGCCAAACCCAGTCACTGATTGTTGCATTATTTATCTGTCCTACCGCTATATGGCTGAACTGCTGTTGCTTCCAAACCCTTCAATTCAATTCATTTTTATTTGTATAGCGCCAATTCACAACACATGTCATCTCAAGGCACTTTACAGAGACCATTCAATCAAAACCATGCAATCACAATGGTTCAAAGTTTTTTATTTTCTTCCACTTCCTTATGATGCAGCTGCCAGTAAGCTGTGGAATATTTAGGAGTGAGGAAATTTCACAGCAGGATTTGTTGCACATGTGGCATCTTATCACACTTCCACCCTGGAATTCCCTCAAGTCCTGAGAGAGACCAGTTCCTTCACAAATGTTCGCAGCAGTCCGCATGTCTAGGTGCTTCATTTTATTCACCTGTGGCTGTGGAAGAGATTGGAATATCTGATTCCAGTTATTTGGATGCGTCAGCAAATACTTTTGGTAATTTAGTGTATAAAGTATAATAACCACAGACAAAATTCACTGATTGATGAATCCAATCAAATCAAATGTATTGTTTTAGGCCTCTTGCGTTTCTTACAAACGGAGGAATGCTTTGATTACAATCTATCTCTAGCTAAGTTTTTACATTTCTCAAAACTCTGCCACTATGTTTAAATAGGGGATCTGCCCCTATACCACTCAGACCAGAGGACCGGTGTGATCCGACCCATCACTGAGTAAAGGGCACTGAAAGAAAGGGCTGAAAAGGCCAATGGCCTCTCATGTCTTGGACATAGTACAGTTTTATGTCAATAAAAGCTGGAGAACTTCTTGTGTGTGTGTGTGCTTAAAGCTTTTAACTATTTCCTTTCAAATTCACCAACATTTTTTATCAGCTATGATCAAGTTCAATATGAAAAACTCAGGAAACCCCCTCCTGGAGAAGCATTTAGCTCCTGTGTTAACGTGAGGCTCCATCATTCAGTCTCTTGCTGCATTCAGTGACCTACTTGTTTAACCCCAACACATTTTACTAAAATTTTACAAAGTCAGCAATTCAATTTATCATCAAACATTTGGAAAGAGTTTTGCTTATGATTTGATTATATAAAAGAGAGGAGCAAACAAAGGTACTTTGGTATTTTCTTTTCTTTTTTATTTTTCCAGTTGTAAAACCTATTATTAGAGCTAAGAGATTAATCTTCTGAATAAAAAACATTAAACTTTTACACCAGTTTTTTATCCAATTCTTATTAAAGGTTTACCAGACTAAAGAAATTCTGTGGCCCTAATCTGAGTTCCAGTAACGGCTACCTTTAATGTGAGAGGAGAAGTTTATTAGAGAAAAAGAGAGGGAGTCCAGTGTCAGATCTACTTTTGATCCAACAGTTTCTAGCAGGGAATGGACGTGCGTACTGTGAAAAAGACAGACCAGTTTACATTCTCAACCAATCCAGTTTCAGCTCAAAGGTTCTGCTACCTTAGAGTCTTTATTATATAAGTTTCCAGTCTAACCCTTTGTTCCATTTTCTTAATTGTGTTATCTTTTTTTTTTTGTCAGTCGGATACAGTCCACTCATTTTAATGTGGCACTTTTATTCTGTTTAAGTATCAGTGTTGCCTTTATACCACTGCAATGTACTTTGGTTTTTCTCATTTTCAGCACTTTGAATTGTCTTCCTACTGAAGTGTGCTATAGAAATAAACTTGCCTTGCCTTCATTGGTGAGAGGAATATTTAGCTTTGGCTCCAGCAGATGCTCTGTTTACCTAGAGACCACTTCTTATAAAATAAACTGTATTAGTCCTGGCTTTTCACATGTTGAGATGCTCCTAACATTGGATTTAAAACTGGATTAACCACTCAAAGATGTTAACGCTTTGCATCCTTAAATTCAACAACGATTTTTTTAAAAACTTTATGCAAATATTAAATTCAAGTGAAAATGTTGATTGCAGTCAAATCCTGAAAACTTAACAACACATCTCAACGTTCCATTTAGGCAAAACATCACTCTTGTTCTGTTTTTTGTTTTTTTTTTTTGTTTTTTTTTTTTGTTTTTTTTTTTGTTAATTGTGATAGCTTTAGCCTCCAAAGCTATATATATATATATATTAAAGAATTCATGTTGGCATCAGCAGGACGTTTGTTTTACCTAAATGGAGGAAAAAATATCTGATTCTTGTTTTTCAACAGAGACTATAAAACGTGTCGCTGTTTGTTGTTGAGACGATCAGCAAAGAGATCTGATTTGAATTTCAAGTGTCTCTCAGACCCAAACTCTGATTGTAAGGAGAGAGTAAATGGAGAGATTAGTGAGCGGAATCTGCTGTAATTTGATTTGAATAACATAAAAAGCCGCACAACAATAAAGCATGAGCCGAATCAGTGCCACTTTTTACATTTATGATCACATTGATGCCGCAGATCAACAAACAGGTGTCAGACTTGATTCTGGCAGTGTTACATCATCAGCCAAACAAATGCTGTTTAGGGAAAATAACTGTTTGGGGGGAAAATAACTAAAATGAATTTAGATGTAAGAAAAAAAATCTCTATTAATGTTGAGACTTTGGCAAACACAAATATTTTGGTTAACCTTCATATAAATGCATGCTTCTGCTGTAGTATGGAGTGAATTTTAGCACATTTTGTGAACTGACATGTAAAGAAAAAAATACAATTCAAAAGTAAGGCTTTGAAAAACTTCTTTAGTTAAAAAAAACAGTCGGTCCATTCTCAGATTTTTTTTATTTAAACTTTTTCCAATGTTTTTGGTCATATTTTATTTATTTATTAATTCATTTGTGTAGAGTTAATATTTTCAAATTTCATTTTTGTATTTCTCTTTTTCAAATGGAGTGGTTTGAGTTCTTCTTAAATTGTGGTTCACGGTTCACATTCTTTTCCCTTCTGTGGAGGGCTTTTGCTTTGGAGGGAAAAGTAAAGATACATGTTTATTTGTCTGCAATGACGCTGACAACGTTTTTATTAGTCAAGAGGGAGTGTCTGTATAGGGCTTGAAGTAAATAGAATATGATGTGTAAAAGGCAATTTGAAAATCATGCAATTTGTAAAACTCAATTTCAAGATAAAATGTAAAAAAAAACCAAAATCCTATCCAGTGTTTCCTAGGCCACACATGCACACCTGGGGGGCTTTGAAAGCGATTTCTCCTCAGCTGACTCCTCCATCTCAGAGGTTTTATTTGTTCCTTTGTTGTTTTTGTTTAACGACAACCCATGCACCATCCCAGTTGTTTGGTTTCACAAAAAGTTCAGTAACTGTACTCTTTCCTTTAACTTTAGAAGCAACTACTAATATCACTGCAGTGGCTCCATCTCAGTTAATGAGTTTGTGCCTCCCGTGATCCTTTGACTCTAAAGTGTCTGTCAGAGGAGATAAAAGTTACTCTACACGCTTTCCAAGCATAACTAATATATATTCCCTCGGTTTGTGGGCTACGCTGACAGAATGTGACACACAACAAAACAAAGAAATCAAAATAAGAAAAGGTAGATGTGGTTGTGCTGTGATTTTGGGCAAAGGATGAAATGTAATATTGAATTCCTGCAGTGTGTTGTAATCAAGCAGACACTGATACAGGCCGAAAATCCTTGCGGCCTGCCTATGTTCTGGGCAATCACTCCTGCCCTGCAGCTATTACTACTGACACCACCAGCCGAGGCTCGGCGGTGTCTGTCACATTCTTCTAATGAAGTTACAGCCTGAGGCAAAGTGATTTGTTTTGTCCATGTTATTATGGTGGCCTTTTGGCTGGCCCCTTAATTTTATCAGTGAAGCACTATTAAACTGCAAGGGTCCTGAGGGAAAAAGGAGAGGGAAACTTCTGACATCCCCTCAGTAGCAGTCAGTTGGCTCAGCATACAGAGGACAGCTCTGTTTTTAGCATTTAAGCGTACAGTCATTCATAAGCAGTTTGATTAAAGAAAGTTCCATTCACTGCGAACAATGCACAGTCTTTTATTAATAAAAATATAAAAATAGCTATATCTAATTTGACCTCATTCTGAAAAACAAAAGGAATAATTATTTTAAAAGATGCAATTTCTCAAGTTTTGTACTAAGCTGCAGCTATCGATTATTTTAGTAATTGATCATTCTGATGATTATTTTTCTATTAATCAATTCATCTCAAAATAGATACTTTCAGTAAATGAGCAGCTCTAAACAAACAAACATTTGGACCTTAAATTTTTTTTGCACATTTCAAATTAATTGTAAATGGGGACAAATCTAAAAAATACATGTATGTGTAGCCTACATGTAGTTATTTAGAAAATTTTGTCCTTATTACTGTCATGTTGGGTTTAAGTGCTCTAACCCACATGCAGAACACCACACAGAGACTGGGGAAAAGTTAAGAGGTTTATTGTAAATAAACACAGATTTGAGACTGAACAGGTTTCGGGTTCTGGTTCTGGTTCTGGTT
>JAUZNJ010033324.1:0-13217 GCA_034780135.1 Jordanella pulchra
TATATATTTGTATATTTTTTACAATATTTCTCCACTTTGACTGCATCAAACATAGATTATTCTTCAATCATAGAGAAGAAAACCTATTTAAACCCAATGTTATAATAAATAATAGTTAAGAATCTTAGAGTTTTAAATTTTAGTGCACAGAGAGCTGAGTGCGGTACTACACGCTAGCTGTATAACCCACTGTGAACTGCGAATCTCTCAGTTTCCCTTCAGAATCGGCAGTAGGTCTCACCAACCGAGCTGTGTCAATAAGCTGAGAAAGAGATTCTAACACCGACCAAAGTGTGTTGTAGCGCAGATTAAAGTTTTCAAGTTTACCTGCGATCCACCCCCTCAGACCTAACCACCCAGAAAAACCCACAGTCATGTCAAAGACGGTCATATATTACAGTGTACTTGCTGTAAAATGAACTTTATTTGTTCTCCTGTGATATTTTCCTGGGTGCAAATAAACAAAATCCTTTTCAACATTTATTTTCCTGCTGTATATCCGTGGCTATAAGGGTTCCCAGTTCTGTTCTTGTCCATGTTAGTCTTGCTAGAAACGTCACATTCATCTTCAGTCTTTTCTAACACTAAGGCCTGCCAACCACATGTGCCTCCCCCTCACCTTGGCACAGGCGGCTGCACTCCTGCCAGGGGCCGTAAGCGTCCCAGAAGAATTGCTGAGGCTTATCCTCTATGGGGATATTAAAGGAGTATCTGACATCTGGGTTGTAAAGGTTTCCAACGGAGAGCACCTGGAGGGAGGACAGTGAGGTACAGCTTAACACAGTGAGGATAGGAGTTTGTGAATAACACAAACAGTGTAAATTTGAAAGAGAGCCAAATTAACATTACTCCTCTAAAGTGATATATTTTGTAAAGGTATTACTACCAAGCTTTATGTAAACACCAAAAGCTTTTGTCTCTTCCACCTCTGACTATTTGTTTGCCTATTTTTCTTTGCAGATTAAGGTTAAGCCCATTTTAAATCCTACAGTTAGTACTATATCTAATCCACATTATTGTAGCTGAGTTGGGATCTGAATTGTTTTGCAACTCTGCACCAACAGAAAAAAAAACATCTTGATGCTGCCACTATGTTTCACCATGTGAATGGTGAACTTAATTTAATGTCCCCTGTTATTTTCCCAGCATGCAACACATTTTGCAGGGATGCCAAAAAGAAATCAGTTCAGGTTTTATTTAATCGAAGCACTTCCTTACATGTGGACTGTCTTACCAGGGTTTCTTTCAGCAATGGCTTCCTTGGTAATGGCTGGTGTTCTATTTGGGAGTGCGTGGCTAATAGTTGCCTTCTGAACTGGATGTTTTGATTAGGTAGTATACCACTGCATGACATATGCTCCATATTGGCATATGTTCTTACATAATTTTTATCTATAATTAAAGTTTTGGACTATTTAGGGCTGTTGTCACTCATGAAATCTCAATAAAACCCAATAAAGTTTGTCTGTAAAATGTAAAAGTTCTAGCAAAACAAAACACTTTCAAAAGACAGTGTATAAGGAATTCAATTTTCCAAAGATGTCACCCTTTAGAGACTGTTTACCTGGACAATAATCTCCTCTTCGAGGCGGTCTGTGCAGTTGATCCTCTCGATAACATGGTCAGAGCCACTGTACTCGATGACGGCATCTCCCACTTTGATTTCCCTTTTGAACATGCTCACCACAAACTCTCCATTGAGCAGGAATTCTCCACGGCTGTTTGATATCGCTGCAGGAAGACGGGAACTGTATGACTTTCATAACTGAATTCAGATCAAGCTGTGTCTGTTCAACTGACCCGAAACACTCAGGTGTGTACTTTGGTATTTAAAGCTACACCTTGCTAGCACAACTTACTTAAAACTATGACTTGTATGACTTGTATGAGAGATGCTATATTTGAAACACAAAGGTTTATGTTAGAATTGTGATACAGACAAAGGACATCAGGCAGAAGTAAAGCTTTTTCTGGACTGAAATAATCCTCTTTTCCAGAAGAAAACCCATCCAGGGGTGTCCTGTTCTGCTCAACAACCGGCCGTCTGCACTCATTCACTCTAATGCGATTATAGAGCTAATTTCCTGCCATTTTTTTCCTCACCATTTCACACATTACATTATTATGACTGTTGAGAGTGGAAAAGGTTCACAGAAAAACTTGAACCTGTTGCTACACATAAAGAAAGTCCAAAAGCTCTCCATGTAAAGGGTGATTGACTTTAAACTGATTTCTGAGGCAGAGGTGGTCAAATTCAGAGAGCATTTGAAGTCCAAAACCTTTATTGGTAACTGTGGTAGAGATGTGTAGAGAGTCTAAAAATAAATGTCTTTTATTGCAGCAGCATAATTCAACAATAAACACTCATCTTTATAAATCCTTCTCTTTAAACAAAAAACATTTTCTTATAAATAAAATTAGATTATTTATTTGAATCATTGATATATTGATACATAAGGTGTTTCTGCATAATCTTTCATATATTTGCCACCCAAGAGTTGGCATGTACATTGAATTAACTGCTTTTATCAAGACTTGAACCTCTGACAGTGAGCTTAGGAGATTGCTTTCCCCTAAATGAGCAGAAGGACATGCAACTTGGCTCCTTGTCTGGTCTCGGTTATTACACCAATTTAATATATGTTCAAACAAACTCAGGTATTTTGTTTTTATTTTTATTACGTCATTTCCTGGCTTCATTATATCAAACCACAACTGTCTTATTTTATCGCTAAGCTCCATAGTTTGAATACAGAGGTTGAAACTTAGAAAGTGTTTTGGTTACATTTACCTTATGGGAATTGTTAGGGGTGGTTATCATTGTGTTCATTACCATTTGACCAACTTGAAATTATTCTCTCTTCTTTTTTACCATTTTAATAGAGAAGTCTAATTGAACCGGCCCTCTGAGTGAGTCAGATAATATTTAGAAACCAGCCGAGTTGTTAGGTTTGAGGATAATTGGGGTACATGTGTTTTTGTTCAAATAAAAACCACAATAGACGCAAGTTTTTTAGCCTGTGCTTTGTTCCCTACAAAGTATAATCAAATAAGATTTTCCTTATTTGTTTTTGTTTTGATTAAGAAACCAAAAAAAATGTTATTTTTGTTTCAAGGCTCTTGACCATTGGTTCCATTAAACACAGTGGATGCTATACAAGCATCAACATTGTTAGAAAAACAAGAAAAATGTGCATTACATGCCCAAAAAAAGAAGATACAGCTCCAAATTAATTTTGTCACGTTTATACGTTAAAAACTTAAATTAATAAAGTTGGGAAAACTTAATTCAATTACTTGTAACCAGTTAAAGCGATTCATTTAAATTGGAGCTGCATTTTCTTTTTGGACTAACACTGAAAACAGAAAGTTCCAGGTGAACAAGCTCATAACCTGACTTGACCTTGCTTATTTACAGAACAGTACGCACACAGTGTTGAATGACATCTGCTTACGTTTACAGGGAAAATCACTATATGATAGAAAATATCAATGTGTTGTAGCCTACTGTAACGAGCAGGCAGACATTTTTTACAACAGGAAAAGGAACATCTTCTCACCGAGGTAGTTGTCGTCCTCCGGCTTCCCTGAGTAGCTGTGTTGGCGCACATCTATATTTGTAGAGCCACTGGGTATTCTCACTACTTCATTATAGCCTGTAAATGGGATCAGATAGTTAGAATCCATACTCTTGTCCTCATGTACAACAAAATATAAACAAACTACGTTCTGTTATTATGAAGATGGATCCCTTGTGAGGGTATTCTGCAAAGAGACAGGTGAAGTTAAAAAAAAGAAAAAAATAGAGGGTTGTATCTCACCATAGCGTACAGTGTTAAAGGTTCCTGCTACAGTTTTGCAGGAAGAGTTGTCACCTCCGCAGACGCCACACTTATCTCTCCTGGCTTTAGAGTTCAGAACATGATCACAACCTGCTTGCTGCTCCATCGAGGGAAGATGCAAAGCAAGTATTTTATTACTCTGAATGATGCAGCACAACTTGGATATTTCATAAAAAAGTGACGCATTTGCTCAAACTTCTGTTCTCATTTTGACACATAACCGTCATAAACGTTGATGCATTTAAATGACAAAACCTACACAGAGCCTTTCTAAATCTGTGAACTGAATGGAAAACATCTATAAAATAAATATGATTAAGGTTTGGACTTTGACTAGGCCATTCCAACACATATACTATAACATTTATTCAAATTGGTTTTTTTTTATTTTGTACTGTGTTTGTTTTTTGTTTGTTTTTTTTTAACTCCGAGCCAGGAAATTTCAACTATTATTTCAGAAAATAACATGGAAAAAAAAGCGTTCTGCATTAGGCAAAAACTGATTTCTCATGCAGGGGCAAGTAGGACATTTTTGGATCAGAATGCACTTGTCAGGGGCAGAGAGACTTCCAGAGCCAGAGTTAAACCCAAACTCTGTGTGTGGTTCAGATTGTACACAGGGAAACCTACTACTTCTTTTGATGTGCAAGGCTTGCTTACAATCAAGCTTCCAAACTTGAAATCTATCTGTCAGGTTTGAGAAAACAGAGGAAACGTTGAAGGATGTGGAAATCATTAAATGCATGTTGGCACGAATGCAGCACAGATGCCACTGAGATATATTCAAGCACTTCGTTCTGATACACTCACCCTGCACAGGCCCTGGACACAGATGTCGTTGGTATCGGGTCCGCATGGCGTGCCATCGATGACCCTGTCCCTGAGCTGATAGTAGGCAGTGCTGCCCGCCACCCTGCAGAACAGCTTACATCTGTCCTTCATCAGAACTGACAAAGAAGACAAAACAAAGGCTAATCGCTGCAAGGCTTACACTGAAAAGATTCTATGAGCAAAAATGCGTATCTGGCAGAAAAAAAGCTAAAAGACAAGAAAAAAGAGACTCACTTCCGCTGTATTTGGGAACCCAGCGAACATTAGGAGGTAGACCATTGATGTTGAAGTGTTTTCCATCAAAAACAGCACATTGTTCCTCCCTGAAGTCCTTCTTTTTCTTTGAGCACGGTTCAGAGTTGCAGGAACGGAACTTCATCCGGCGACCAACACAGTACATTCCTCCGCCCCGCGGTCTGAGAGTACAAGCAAGTATAGCACCAGTTACAAAGCTGCTTACAGTGTGTCAGTGCCTTAGATTCTTGTCCATATTTACACTCTAACAGCACATCTCTTAGTTGTCCATTTCAAATATTTTCTCATTGGCTTTCATTCTTTTCTTTGAGACTACTAATCAAGGGTAAACTATTACACTCACTGAGACTGACTGGTGTGTGCATTTAGCAGGAAAAATATCCCTGTAAGGTCTGCAATCAGTCAGTCTGTTTCAATGAACTCTTGCTATGGCAAGAATCCCCTTAAGGAGGTTTGATCTATGGAATGCTGCCTTCAGCAGATAAAAACAAAGTGCGCCCTGCATGCATGACTACAAAGACAAGAGACTACTCACACTGGTCGGTTGCATTCACGTACTGCAATCTTTATGCCACCACTGCACGTTCGAGAACATGTACCAAAAGGGCTCCAAACCCCCCATGCTCCATCCACAGGTGTGGAGTCATGCTCTTTGGGAATGCACAGGCCGTGTTTGCAGTGCTGCGAGATCATTGAATGGATGAAATCAAACAAAATAAATGATGGAACAGGAAAAGGTAAACAGCCCAACAAGGAAAAGTTAATAAGCTTTTGTAATCAAAGTCACGAAATTAGTTCAACAAAAATTGAAAAAGAAAAAAATAATTTGATATTGAGTAGGAAACAACATATTGAATACGATCCATAAATACATCTAAAAACAAGAAATCTTATAGAACGGCTAGTCAATGAGATTTGGTATAAAATGCATCAGTTGTAAAGTGGAATTGGTTGGTATTCAGTCGCAGTAAATTATAGTATGATATTTAGAAAAACAGGTAAATGTCAGCTGTTCAAGTTTTTATTATTGTCTCTGAATGTTTTTTGTGAAGACAGCGTTCTGAGGTTGGTCATCGATGTGTTTGTCTGATCAGAATGCAGGTATGAATAGAGCTATGGGGTAATTATATATACACCTCTAAATAAATGTTAATCTACAACATTATAAGGCGATTAAATCCCCTTATAAATACCCATCAATCTTTATATTTGGAAGAGGATCATCCTAGTCCTAGTTCTGTATTACACTCTAAAATATTACATTGTTATTATTTGTTATTGTTTTTACACCACTATTCTATTCTCTTACTGGAACCCACATCCTTGCTGTAGGCACTTCTTTAAAAACTCCCAACATTTCTCACAAGTTGAGGATTCTGCAGACTGGTTACCTTTCCAGGTGTGCAGTCAGTGCCATCAGCCCAAGGCATGTGCTGCGTCCTGCAGCCCCGCTGGGCTCCCTCTGGACTTGTGCACCAGAGCCTTCGACACTGAGTCTGTTAGTTACAAACAAGCCCATGGATTATATGTTAAAGCGGAGATTTTAAAACTCAGCACAATACTTAAAGAGCACAAACTTTGTGGGCACGATGCTTTTAATTTAACAGATATTTCCCTACATATTTCATTTTTCTCTTTCCCGTATGTTAAAGACAACAAGTTTTCATATAACACACTTTAAAAAAGCCCACAGCCCTGGCAGCTGTACAATAACGCTGTCTATTAGGTTTACACTAAGTTCTTGTCATTTGGAACCCTTACGCTGACTCCACTTACCATATAAGGGCACACCTGCGTTCCCGGCCCAAATATCAATTCACACTGTCTATTGACATTGTATATCCGCCCAGGCAGCTGCTGCGAGAGACTGTACGGCCTAGAAACGGGCTCGTCGAGCAAGCACTCACCATATCCCGTGCTATTAGGAAATAAAAATAAAATGACTTAAAGAAAAAAAGGGGAAAGAACAAGAGACACAAACAAACAGAAAACACACTCAGTACAGCGGGAGTGGTCAGTTATCTGCACATATGCATCCACAAAGATGTCTGCTGCTCCTCGACCACCAATGTGTTTATGGAGAGGTAATCTTACTCAGAATGTAGGGAAACCTAGCTTAGCTTAGTTTTTATGAAAGGATTTTGTATTCTATGATCAACCTGTTTAGTCTTTTCATCATGCAGACTAACTGGGGTCTTCTTCTCAGTAGACCAATGAGCCTTGAGGAAAACAGAGGCGATGGGATCAAAGAGCTCTGAGAGGTTATGAACATACTGACATTTGTAACATTTTTTAAATATAAGTCTCTACCATATATTGATGCATGACTGTCATTTTTGGAAAAAAGATCAGGATCAGTGAGGATAGATGAAGAGAATCTGTGAACATTAATTTGTGGTCAGCGAGCACACTTGGATCTGGACTGCTCTGTTTAAGCTCAGGCTCTGAGGTCATCTAGGCTGCTAAAAGGTAAGCCTTCATTTAAGCTTTGCAAGGGCCTCTTAGAGGCTTTAGTTAACAGAATTTCCATGTATTCAGCTAAAAATACTTGGCTGTTTGTCTGATTAATATTTCCGTTGGTTTATTTATGTTCTGTACCCAAACTCTTAGCCCTTGAGATATATTTACTCCTATTTCAGATTAAACATATTTCTTTTAATTATGGGGAAACTTATGAAACCTGTAGGTTCCACTGGGTTTTATTTCCAGTATAAAAGAAAAGAGAAATACATACCTTTGGACGCCCCACCTTTCAGATTTTTATTCTAAAAACTAAATACATTTTTTTATTTCCTTCAATGAAAAGCCTGCATTACTTTGTGTTTTACACCGATAATCCCAATAAATTAAGCTGAAGATTTTGGTTTTAACAAAACAAGTTGTGAAAAATTCAAACTATGCATGGCCTGTGTGTTTTTTGTCATCCACATTTAAACATGTAATTATCATCATGTCTGAATACACTCTACAAGATGGATATGTGTTATCGTAATGATAAAAACAGCGTGACATACTCGAGAAACTCAGTGATGTACTTCCTGCTACACTTGGACCACATCCAAGGGTTTGTGTTGTAATTGAGCGTGGGAGCCATGACATGCTGCTGCGACTTCACTCCGTCCTCCTTACACTTGTTGCTGTCATCATGAGGCATGTTGAAACTAGAAAGCAGAAAATATAGCTGAATAAAACATGACTACTAATGAGTGCGATAAAGAAAGAGGAGACAGAGGTTAGTCATTCTGCTGACGCTTCGTAAGTTTTGTGCAGACTGCAGAAGTAGGGTGATCGTGAAACTTCCAGCCGGCTTTTGGTATTCCTTTTTTCTCACAGAAGCAAATGCCAACATTGGAACATAGTACGGATTCCACATTTCACATCTACAGCTCTGTTCCCACTGTTTCTAGGTTTGGGAAGCTAATTTGTGGTTGCCTCCGAAAATAATAGAGCATTTGTATTTTCTGCCTGTGGGGATTTAGAGAGAACCCAGTCTGCTAGGAAATAATGTGAAAACCCAGCAAGATATTTTAGATGGGAAAACCTGAGAGCAAACATTCAAGCCTTTGCAGGGTATACAAACTGATCCCCGTTGATTGGTGTAAGCTAGTACGACATCGTACCACTTGCCGCTAAGCCTCCCCCCCTTAAAATCATAAGTGAGCTTTGCCACCAAGCCTTCAATCATGTTTTCACTGGTTGGTGGGGATAAAGGTGGAATTCAATAATCCAGCTCTTTTTTTAATGGTAACAATGAGCATTTGTTAAAGACGATGAAGACTGTGTCAGTCTAACTACATAGAAGACTTAAAACTGCAGTTCAGTGTAACAGGAAAACTTTGGACAAACAGAGTTTGTTGAAAAGAAAAATAAAAAGAGGCTGCATCTTTTTCATCCTAAAATAAAGGACTGACTGAACACAAAGACATCCTCATCAAATATTAGTCCCTCCATTCATCATCTATAACCGTTTATCCTTGCAGGGTGACATGTGGGCTGCCAGTAAATCATAGGACAGATCAAATATGGAAAAAAAGAAAGCCAAATCTAACCAAATTATTTCTTTCAAAAGCTCAGTGAGACTGGACAGAGAGCCATAAATTAATACCACAAATGTCCAATTAGATTCAGGACGTTGACTAGGTTAATTATTAATTATTAACATGTATGTAATATGATTGGAGATGATTAGCACCATTTATCTTACAATCAACTGTAATCAGATGCCCTTTTCACAGTAAAGAAAAAACTCCCAATGTTCTGCCATGAGCTACAGGTGGTTTCTTATCACAATCTATTTCTGGTCTCTTTTTCCATAAGTTTTCGGTTCCTCTTTGCATATTTTGTATTAAAGTGAAAACTAATCTCTTTTGGTAATCTTTCCCCCACAGTTTTCTTCTTACCACTCTTCCATAAAGGCTTTTACAAGGCAAGCTCTCAAACTCAAAACCTCCCTTGTCCAAGAATTAAATCTGCAGAGGCCTGCTATACTTACACATGGCCCAGTTCATGAGCGATGGTGAAGGCGGTGCTAAGCCCGTTGTCCTCGCTGATGCTACAGCTCCTGTATGGGTCACACACTGTCCCCAACTCTGCGAGGCCTAAACCAGAATCACTTCAGTTTTCCTGCAGGATGTCATCAATGCATTCATTCCTTATAGAAAAAGTCTACTTACCTAATGTGTCGCACTTGTCTCTCGCTCGGCAGATGTCTTGCCTGTGGTGAAAGATGAAGATAACAGGTCATGGTAAAAGGCTCTGCATAATAAGAAGAACCCTTCCCAAGTCTTTGATCAGCCTCTAGTTTTACATACTCAACCCCAAGTTCACTCTGTATTTGGATTTTTCAGAGACTTAAAAGCGTGTTTAGGCCAGCGAGAAAGCAAATAATTCCCTTGCACCTGGTGATAAGGATGGCGGTGTCATGATGGGAGGGGTGGTTATCATCCAGGATATTCTGGCTTTGCTGCCAGATGCAGAAGTTCTTTAAAGTGGCCTGTGCATTAAACGAAATAGCTGGACCATCCTGATAAACATCCAAGGGAGGAAAAAAAAAAAGATGGAAATGGTTTCAGGTCCAGAAACAAACACGTAATAATGGTGGAAAAAGCACAACCTACCAACTCGCTGTTGATTATCACCAACTTAACGATCACAATGTTAATCAGGTTGCCAATGCTTGGGTCCTTATAGATGGAGGAGACCTGAATAAAGGAGGAAAATCAGCATAAGCTGCAATCTCTGTGTTATAAGCCCCTACAGCCCCTAAAACAAGCCTTTTCTGTGTACAAAATGTAGGTCTTCCCTTAAAGACCAACACCCCCTGCAGCAGTTGATGTTTAAAGAGGCAGAAAGTAAATATTCTTTGTGATACACCTGAGATTATCTTTTAACGTTCATTAAAGCTCTGAGAGAGTCTACCTCAAGATGTACAGTAGCCAAGAGTTATTTGTCCATTTCCCTACCACGATCATCACTCAGAGACAGAGCAATAGATGTGAAGGATGGTGAAACACATTATGTCAAAGCACATGCATGTATAAAACTTGTTATGGCCCAGATTTAAATCTAGACTTAAATTAAGAATATTTGCCAAGAATTCTAATGAAACTTTAGCTGTTCTGCAGAGAAAACTGGGCAGAAATGTTTCTCTTTGAATCTCTGAATCAATCATAGATGTGCTTTCATAAACCTGCAGCAGTATTTGTAAAAATTGCACTGAAGCTCCTGTTTTTTATGAGTCAAAGTGTAAGTCAGTCACACTTACTATTGACATCAACGTGAGTATGTAGTGCTGCAGGTTGCTGCCGTGATGCTCCACCATTTTGCTGTCGGCGACCAGCATGACTTCAACAAAGCGCGGGTAGGAGAGGAAGCGCTTTGATCTCCTGTGAGGTCCTGAGTCACCACTGCTATCGTTTGACGGTCTGCTGCCGGCAAGGCCGTGCTCTGATCTGAGCCAAGCACTACTGGCCAGGCTGGCGCTCAGTGACCCCAGGTCGTCCAGTATACCAGCGCCGATCAGAGGGGCCGCACTGGGAACGGGGGCTGGCCTTCTCCTCGCCTTCTGCCTCTTATGTCTGTGTTTGTGTCCTAAAGTGAAGAATCAAGGGGGAATTACGTATGGGTAAATAAACACAGATGCAGTGCTGAATGTATACAGATTGATTTAATCTATAAAAAAGGACAGAAATATGATGAGGATGTGGTTAGATTTGTGGTTGGGTCTTTAAAGTTCTAAATGCATGCAAAGTGTCGCCTGCAAAGCGGAGACCATCGTTATACATGTTTGCAATCTGAAACCATTATATTTGTTTCTGATTAAAGATTGTGTTGACTGGCTTACGCAGACTGAAGTCCCATTTTTTTATTTTTTTTTTCACTTTGGAAAAAGGGAGAAAAGGGGGCAGTGAGTTCAGGCTAGGTTAAACCAGACACTAAGTTACAGAATATCAGTTCACACTGAAAGCGTGTCATCTCAAAAGAGCTTTAATCTCAGAGACCAACAAAAGCATTACATACTTTGGGTGCAGTGGATCAATTAAGGCAGAAACAAAATTGTATTTTAAACTGATGAAAAGGCAAGCAGGGCTACAGAGCACAGACTCATTTACAAATGTTTTTTTTTATATTTCTTTAAGAAAATATACTTGAAAATTCAACAAGACAGCTTTGGATTCAACTGTTTTATATTCAACTAACTACCCTTAACAAAGAACTGAGGAACAGTCTGTTCATAATAATAAAAATGCGTTAAGTTAAAAGCTTTCCTCTCTGATAGACAGTTCAAACAGCCCAAGTTATACTTTTTTAATAACTTCCATCAATATAACCCATTGATTTGTCACTGTAATGTGACTAAATGTGCAGAAATCTAACAGGCAGAAGTACTTTTGCAGCCTAAACCTAAATCACTTCTAGTTTCATGTGGCTTTTGGTCAGATCTGCTCTCCCTCTGGCTATGTTTTCATACATCCTCACTCATGCTGTGCGAAGGGAATCAAAAAAAGAAACACACACGCACATAAATATTTACATACACTGTGACACCAAACAGCTGCACAACAATCTGCAGTGGACAAAGGGGAAAATATTTGGACATTTATTCTCTTG
Organism: Jordanella pulchra; assembly: GCA_034780135.1. Classification (NCBI taxonomy): domain Eukaryota; kingdom Metazoa; phylum Chordata; class Actinopteri; order Cyprinodontiformes; family Cyprinodontidae; genus Jordanella; species Jordanella pulchra. Next base: position 12,039 of record JAUZNJ010033324.1, read on the forward strand.
GTTTTGATTATTTGACTGTCTTAAGTTGGCATTGCTTTGCTATCATAGAGTTTACAAAACGTGGTCATCGCAGAGGGTCTGCCCCAACTGCTTATCAAAGAAACAGAGGAAGTACAAGAGTCAACAGGAAGTTCATCCAGTAAACTGAGATGGAGAGATACAAGGGTGAACTTCCAAGTGATTTCTTTCTTTTTTTTTCCTGTGTGAGAGTTTGAAAGCTTCCTCACTGCTGTGCAGCAGCTGCAGCATCGGCACCATGCATGCTGTGACACAGCCAGCAGGACTTTCTCTTCATGCTTTCGCTTTAAACCTGTCATCTAACTCAGGTCTCATTCATGCTGAGCCAATATCGATAGGAAATCTACCTTTTATTCATGCAAGATAATCATAACTTTCTCCCCTTTTAAGATAAGCCTTGTTTAGGTTTAATAGCCACAGAACAATTATTGTAATAACTGGATACGCGCAGCTACTGTTGCATAATCAGCTCCTGCTGCAGCTGATAGGGAAGGCTGCATGTGTGGCTCAATGATTACACCTGATTATGTCTGTGGGAACCAGTTTAAAAGGTTTGCAAGCACATGAGAAAAATCCACTACTAGCAAACCACACACATCCCATGAAAACACTTCCATGCACATAAAAATCAGCCGTATACACAGTTTTTAAACACAGGCACTGGGAGGTCCCAGCCCAGTGGCAGTAAGCTTCACTGTGTTTCACCACTGAGTAGGGGGAGGAACTTCTGGAGCTGCTATTTAGGTCAGCTGATGTGTGATTTGAACACTTAATGAATATAATTCATTAAGCTCAGAGCTCAAGTGGGTTAGGCGACGGTTGCTTCTGTGCACCATTGGTAGAATTGTTTGTCAAGAAGTGAAACACATACTAATGTTGGAGCACAGCACACCTGAAGTCTCACAAGCTGAGGTCTCTTCAGATGTGTGATTCCCGGATGAAAGTTTCCTGTATACGATATGAGGTTTTGTGTGTTCCTCTTCATAGTGTTCCCCTTGGTAGCTGTGCAGGGGCTCCACAAAATACTCCCCCTCAGGAGACCTGAAAGTGCCAAACTGCAAAGGAGAAAAAGAAAACTGACAGCAGTTAGCGCATATATAGAATTTAACTTATCATATATATATATATATATATATATATATATATATATATTGAACATAT